>CM045073.1:10058737-10336568 GCA_024542945.1 allo-octoploid hybrid of Carassius auratus x Cyprinus carpio | reverse complement strand
ACCATTATTGTTGAATATAAAGGCTAAAAGCTAAAATTAATAATAATAATAATAAAATATAATAATTTATTTTTCATTGTAGATGGATATACAACATTTTTTTGTCGTATGCGGGAGTAGGTCTGCAAATGAGCAACAGTCAGGTGAGAATAGAACAGACAGCCTCACACACACACACACACACAATACCACTGTGTTCCCAAGCTTCATTGCAGTCATTGAACCCTTATGTTGTTTTAATTTTCTGCCAATTTCCACGTTCATTTCATAAGAAAAAGCTGTGGTATCATCAAAGGATAAACATGAATGTCCTAATACTGAATCAGGAAGTCTTTATTGTAAAATCTACATTCCCAATTCAAAATTTTCCAGTGACTGGTCACATCTAAAAAACTGTATTAGTTTTTTTTAGTGTTGTATATGGCTCAGTCAGTACTCCTACTCCCATATATGAAATACAGGGAATACAATGGAATAGTGGATTGAAATAAGGTTAGTAGTATACAACCCTACCCTAATAGTCAAATATAATTTTTAATCATACCTTTATTGGGGCTGAGCCCCTAAAATGAAAATCTTAGAATCGCCCCTGGTCACGGTAACATCCAGTCTATCACATTATCATTTAGAAACCATTCTAATATGATGATTTATTATGAGTGTTGGAAACAGTTCTGCTGTCTAATATATTTGATAAATAAAAGGTTAAAAGAACTGTATTTATTCAAAATAAAATAAAAAATAATAATAATATATATTCTAATAATATATTTTCTTTACTATCACTTTTTATCAATTTAATTTAAATGCAGGCTTGATGAGCAGAAGAGACTTCTTTCAAAACATTAAAAATAGTAATGTTTCCAAACTTTTGGTCTGTACTATTATATATATATATATATATATATATATATATATATATATATATATATATATATATATATATATATAGTTAATTTACCTAATAAATTGGAAACCGTTATTCATTGGAACAGCAACAATATGACAATATTAGAAAAAAAAGCGGTAACACAGCCACACGATAAAATGCTATTGTGAAAAGTTTTCACAAATCAAGCTCATTCTAAAACAATGTTGTTTTATTCCAGTTGTCTCTGTGTTTATTGGTAAGGCGTTAAACATGAACAATGTCTTTCTTCAGCATTCCTTACTGGCGGACTTACCAAGGGGTTTAAGGACAAGAGCTTTGCTGTGAAAAAATTCACAGATCAAGCTGATGAAGGTGACATTGTTTCACTCTTCTAAGTGTCCAACTTTTGGAGCCATAGGCATTATAAAATTGAGAGTGTCTATGACAGTGCACTCAGCTGTATTTGTAGCCCAAATAAATCTGAATTTCAAAGCAAACTATCTTTACTGTGGTGCTCTACCGAAGGTTTGTAACTTTCAGTCTGGACACTAGTGACACGCTGAGCTGTTTCTTGTACTTCAGTGGATGTGTGTTGACCTCTAGCGGTGACCTAGAGGAACTGCAGATGTGACTGTTTCAGTTTCAAGTCTACAACTTTAAGCAGAAAAATACTGACATCTGCTGTATCTCCAGTTATACTGATAGCTGGCTATTGAACTAATGAACTCTTCAAACTAAATATGATCAAGTTTTTTATTTGTATAGTTACAATATGCCAAAACATTACAACACAATGTTTTAAGATTAAAATCACTAAACAAAAAGCATTGATGTACAATCAGAACTAGTGACTGAAAGCACATAATATACTACATAAACTGGTTAATATTAGTGTAGGCTGGTGTGGAAGAACAGATTCATCCACAACTCTTACATCAGTCAAAGCTTTGTCTTATGTACAGAGACATGTTGTCATGTCATGAGACAGATACTGAACTTAAAATAAGTTCTACTATAAAGTGTCAGAGAAATGTAATGTAAAACATGCATAACGTCAAATAAATTAATGGTATAAAGAAATATAAATACAACAGGACCACTGATCTCTAAAATGACTATTATAGATCACTGATTTGAATCTGCTCATATTAATTAATTAATATTAATTAATAGCTCATATTAATTACATTTTGATTTTAGACTTTCAGTTTATGTCTTTTTATATAGAAATGCTAAATTAAATTCACAGTCATGATCAGCAATATTTTAATCATTTCATTATGGACGAGATTAATCTTGACATCATGATGATGAAGGTCTTAATACTAGACTTGTATTCTTACTAATCCACCTCTTTCTTCTAATTCACCTGAAAAAAAAAAAGAAAATAGCATTCAAATGAATAAAACCAACAATAAACATTCACCATTACTCTGTGTTTATGTATGCTTCTATTAATGCTGCATTAATTAATTTGAAGGTCTAATCTTCCATGTGTATGCATTAATAATCATTGATAAATAGTAATATATATATAACAGTTAGCATAATAACTTTAGATTTGTTAAAGCAGTGCTATTTGAAGCTGTAAATTTGGCATTATTTATATTAATTGCTTGCTGTTTAGCCACATCTCACCAAAATTACCATCACACATATTGATTTATAACGTACTAGTGAGAAACTTCTGAGGATTCCTGATCTGATGATTACTTTTCTTGTTCTGTTGATACCAGAGGATACTCGGAGCTTTAGACCCACCAACCATCCACTAATGTACTTCACACCAGCTCTCAAGAGCGGATGTCCCTCTCCAGACTGTAAGGAGGAACCAAGGTGTTAAGTAGAACAAGTTGAAAATTTGTTATACAGTTTGTTTTATATTTTAATTAGTACAAAGTAGATTGTAACAAAAATATTTGTTTGAATTTTTTAATTTTTAAAATACATTCAAACAAGATAAATGATGTTTGTGTTAGTGTGTCTGTGACAAAATGATGTTCACTCACAGTTTACAGTTTGAGTCTAGAGCACATCAATGAGCTTCTTCTCTGAGTCTCTTATTTTATTGTTACTCAGATCAAGCTCTTTTAAAACTGCAGTGCTTTGTTTCAGCCAAAGACTGAGTTAAAGAAGAAAGCGTCTGTAATGCGCAGTCATTTAGACTAGAAAGAGAAAGAGAAGCAGAGGAAGAAAATTATTTCCTTTAACACAGAGTGTGATATTAACCCAGAGGACACGAGACACGTTTGTCATTTATTAGCATCTTTTTTTAGGCAAAATCACAGTCACTTCAACAGGAAACCATGTGATGAGGAGTTTCAACTACTGGCTTTCCAGTGGCAGAGAAATTCACAGTGTTTCCAATTCATTATTTAAACTATGAAGGCCCACCATAGTCTAATTTGTCCCACCAGAGTTAGATAATGAACCAAAAATCTTTTAAAGTAATATAAACTTGCACTGTTGCATGTCACTCTCAGACAGACAGTGAACTGCTGTGAGTGAAGGAGACAGATTGAATGAATCTGCAGTTCACTCTCTGACAGTAGATGGAGATCAAGGAACAGAGTTTTTCCCAAAACCCCAGAAACAAAACACAACAGACTGCACTACTTTCTGTTCCTGACATTTACTTTAACTTTAACTTTGAACTGATTGAAACATTTGATTAATTTTACCATTTAGTTTTACTGTTTTATTGTATTTTCAAAAGCATTGTTATGCTTAGGCTTATTCTTGTTATTTTCTGTTTTTCTGTATGTTATAATATCATTAGTTACTCTTATCACAAACATAATTTCTTAAATTAAACTAATTGCCTTTTTGCTCTCCGTTTCTTAAACTTGTCTGGTGTGAGGCACATGTTCTTCAGCAGCTTGACTGATACTGATGGTTTCATCAGTTCATAAAACACAACAGGAATTATTAATATGCTATACATAAATACTATATTATTTATTATTTATTTACAAATATAATGTGAACTCAGACTCTTTGTGAGATGTTGGTGAAAAGTGTTATAATTAAATTCTAATGTTAAAATTGTTTTAAGCATTTTTAAGCACATTCCTCACCTCAATCTCTCCAGTTTACAGTCTCTATTCTTCAGTAATTCACATAAGTGATTCACTCCTGTGTTTTCTATTTTATTCTGACTAAGGTCCAGTTCTCTCAGGTGTGATGGGTTTTAAACACAGAGCTTGAGTCAGGATGAAACACTGTTTCTGTGTAATACTGCATCTACACAGACTGAAGACAGAAAGAGAAAGACACTGAATCAGTTCCATGTTAAGTTTATGTGAGTTAAATGCATCATAACTAAATGTCTTATAGCACACTAACACACCAGCAGAAGCAGAAAATATATTATAGATCTATAAACCAACTCTAGCCAGGATTTGGGGATACTGGATTCAACCCAAGTTTACACAATCATCACTCTGTCAAAATATGTTATAAATGTAGATCTGATTTTGTGAATTATAAATGTAGATCTGATTAAAACATTTCAACTGACTATGTTCACATTCTTAATGTGAGAAAAATCATAGATGTCTACTTGGGTTATTGAAATGCGTGTTCTGGACAAAGTTCAAATGAAGATAGAAAATGATCAATTTACAAACATTTACAATGAGAAAAGTTATTTAGGAACTGTATTATTTTAACTAAAAAAAAGTTAAAAATGAGCACATGATCGAATATGTCACTGCAGACGTATCCATGGTACGCTCAGCTGCTAATTACAGTAACGGTCCTCCTGGTGATGGTTTTAACTGAGTTTTCACTTCGTGGTCGAAAGCGGTATTTATACTTTTAGATTTGTAGACATTAATCCTTACATTTTATGACAAGGTGAGTTTTAAGATTAGTCACGTTATGGCTGCTGATGTTAGGCTATGTGAACACTTTCAAACGTTAATAATTTAATGCTAACATTACCATGTAAAGCTGAAATGATTAACGTTATTATTATAATATATTACTATTTAGTCAGTTTTAAGACTCGAGTAACAACAATAATACTAAATAAATACACTTTTAAATACAGCCTGTGGCTCTTAATTTATTTTTATAAATTCACCATTTGTAAACTGATTTTCATTTCATTTTTAGAAATTTCAATAGCATTTGTATAAAACTATAAACACTGAACATTACTAAAGAAATGAGAATCAGTCGATATCTAGTGAATCGAAATCAAATCGAATCAGGACATCTGAATCAATACCCAGCCCTATCAGAATAATCTATTGTCATGCTAAGTTTGTCAGCTCAATCAGTTTAATTTTTGTCAGATTTCAGCACAAATCTTCCAGCTGATAGAAATACTGAACCATCAGTCCATTAGCTCATAGTACTTTTGAATCTTTCTTTAAAAGGAGAAATGCAGAAAATTCAGTGCTATACATTTTTGTAACTTGTGCCCTGTTGTCTTAATAAATAGTACTTTTAAATCACACTGTTATTGCTGCACAGAGTAATAATGATACTAACTGTAGTTTCTCCAGCTTGCTTTGTTTACTGCTCAACACAAGACCAGGTTTTCAACTCCAGAGTCTCCTAGTTTATTCATACTCAGGTCCAGTTCTCTCAGATGTGATGGGTTTGATTTCAGAGCTGAAGTCAGAGCTGAACATCCTTCATCTGTTATATCACAGTATCTTAACCTATATTGAGAAAAAGAGAAAAGCAGAAAATAAACCTAAAGACATTCTCTAAAGGCGTAGAAAGAGAGATCATCTCACTTCACCAGATCACAAATACTCATCCTCTTCACAATATACAGACTATAAAGTGTCTCTGTTGTTTTAAAAACTGTTGCAGTGACTTTAATCATTTTGATTCTTGTATGTGAATGTTACTGACCTCAATCTCTCCAGTTTACAGCGTACATCCCTCAGTGTTTCAGAGACATGCTTCACTCCTGTGTTTTCTATTTTATTTCCACTCAGGTTCAGTTCTCTCAGGTGTGAAAGGTTTGAACACAGAGCTGAAGTCAGGAGGAGACACTGTTTCTGTGTAATACTGCATCTCAGCAGACTGAAGACAGAAAGAGAAAACACAATGAATGGATCCATGAATATCAAGGTTTTGGAGGATTTGGATCGTTGTCAGACTGTAATTTGTGATCTGAAAGTCACACTTGAAATTCTCTTGAACAGTATTTACGTTATAAAGAATTACTTCTATTCCAGATGCATTTGATTCTCATCAGTTTTAAGACTGGTTCTTCTGTCAATGTCATCTTCAGCTCGTCGGGAAAATGTGTTCCCAGCAACATACAGTAAGCTTTCCTTAGTTAACTTAATTAGTTAATATGAAATAATGATGAACAATACTTCTACGGCATTTTTAAATAAAATGTTTTATCTCTTAACATTATGAACCGTGAACTGACATGAACAATCAATGAACATTAAAGATTAATCTGATCACCTTTGTATTCAATAGTATTCAATAGTAGTAGTAGTGTTGTTTGTGTGCTTGCTGCAATTATATAAAAAAAACTGTCCCTGAATTTAAGCAGAACAGAAGGATAAAGGTGACCATCAGTTGATAAAGACTGGTGGCTGATCTGTTGGTTCATCATTAATTTACTTTGTTCTGAAACAGGCACTAAATTGTTGAAATGTTGCATTTTTGTTTTGAGGAGTTTGTGAGTTCTGAAAAACATTGCTCTCCACTACAGTAACTGAAATAATTAATAATTATCCATGATCAAACTGACTTGGCCTTCTGTTTAAAGCTAACTGTCATTTTATGAAAAGTATTTGTTTTTAGTGGCCTGTTTATATTTAATACTTCAAATTGTGGTTGTGACACCTCTGGCTCAAACAAATGAGAAAATGTATTAAACAAGTACATGTTAAATGATGTAAGATACTTACATCAGTGTGTTGAGTTTACAGTGTTTATCCTGCAGTAGAGCAGCGATCTGATTCACTCGTGTGTCTCCTAGCTTCTGTTCACTCAGATTCAGTTCTCTCAGGAGTAACGGGTTTTACCCACAATTCCAGTCACATACTGACAGGCTTCTTCTGCAGCAGGACTTCTCAAAACCTGGAAAAGGTAAAGAGGATTCATTTTAATTCTGAAATAAATGTACAGAGCCTTACAAAACATGTTGATAAAACATAATTCATTATTTTTCCTAATGACAAGCGTTATTTACTGTTTTATTATTTTTTGACATCCAAATGTTCAAAAACAGTGATGTCAAAAAACAGAAACAGTGCAAATTTCATGAAGGGCAGAAGGGCAAAATATCTTTCTAGACACTAAATTAAACTACAGTCTATTCAGAAAATGTAGGTGACAAACTACTGAGTATCAGAACATTTAGTGGCTCAGAATTTATATTTAAACAGAACTGTAACTTACAACACAACAATTTGTCACCAACAACACAGTAGCACAGATCCACCAAATCGAAGCTTATCGTATTACTGAAATAGTATTATGTATCAATAATCAGCCTGACTGTCATTTATTTTGTATTATTTCATCACATCTCACCTCAGTGTCTTCAGTTGATAGTTTGGATCCTGTAGTAAATCACTGAGCTCCTTCACTCCCTGATTGTCCAGGATCATTTCCTGTGAGATCCAGCTCTATCAGGTGTGAAGGGTTTGATCTCAGAGCTGAAGCCAGAGCTTTATAACCTTCTTCACTGATACTGCAGTCTGAGAGTCTAGAGGAAGACCAAAAGAAACAGTAGCAATTACTCCTTTGCTAAAAAGATTTCAATATGAGGATTGTGTCATTAGGATATTTGGTAACACTTTCAATGAAACCCGATACTTTTAATACTTTATACGGGTATTCTTAAGGCATTAAAATTGTTATAAATTATATTTATTGTTATACATAATATTTGATTGCTTCCATTGTCCTCATTTGTAAGGTGCTTTGGATAAAAGTGTCTGCTAAATGATTAAATGTAACTGTAATTATAATGAAGGCAAAATATATTATAAAAAATAAAAACTTTATAATATATTGTATCATTTCATGAGTAATCATAACAAGTCTTAATGTGTTATAATATTTACTTATTTGTGGCTGTAGCTTTTAACAGTATGATGAATTATAACACATAGTGAACACAATGCATCCACTTAACTTACAATGAATTATATTTCCCAAAGTTATAATGTATTATAAATCTATATCTTGCCTTTATTAAGTTAATTATGTTACTTTACTTAACCCTTAACTGTCACCCCATTTTGTAAATAGGCATTAATTGCACTATGCAAACTTAAATTGCTGTAATTTATGAACACTTTGAAATATAAACCTAAGGTTGGTCTCTTTTAAAGAAGAAAATGAGAGATTTTGGCAAAAGTGTCAGATTTTGGCAGTGAAGTATCAAAAGTTATAGAAGTTTAATAATCGGTAAAATAAAATGCTTATATTAATTATATTTATTATAAATATTTTACAAAACAGGTTTTACTCTAAAATTGGTAAAAATCGAAAATTAAAGCCTTGTGTCTAAATAAGTTATGTTACAAATTTGAAGTTGATATGAAAAGAATTGGGGTTCCTGTGAGATTTTATTTAGGGTGTCATACCACACACAGCCACTGGAGTCATCAACACTTTTGAATTTTGCCTAATTAATTTTCTCTAGATTTCTCGTGAATTTTACTTCTATCTCAAAATAACCACCAAATATGAAATCCTGAGACTCAGACCTTTCCAATGATATGTTTGTTGCATAGATTATAAAAGTTTTGATTCTAAAGACTGTAATGAATTTAGTAATATGACACTTGATCCAGCCCACTAAGGGGAGACCACCAATGGATTTTAAAGTACCATTTCCATGGTAACAATGTCCAATGTAAGCAATGTCCGATGAATCTTGGGCTTCTAAGCTTTCAAGATGATAAATGATTTATGATGATTACTAAAAGATTTTATAGAGAAAAAGACAACAACAAAAAAAGTGCAAGCATCCCACAGGTGGGACGGTGACAGCAGACAAAGAACACTTATAAATAATATCAACAATGCGAAACCATGAGCTCCAGAAAATTTTAATAGATTGTGCCAGATGAAGCACAGTAAATCGATGGGTGGCATATTGACAATGGAAAGTCATGGCCTAGTGGTTAGAGAGTTTGACTCCTGACTCCTAAATTTGTGGGTTCGAGTCTCCATCCAGCAATACCACGCACTGAGGTGGCCTTGAGGAAGACAATCGAACCCCAACTAGCTTCGGTGCTGCAACATAAAATGATGAACACTGCTCTGTGTAGGTGGTGTGTGTGTGTGTGCACTCTGTATGGGTTAAATGCAGAGTACACAATTCTGAGTATAGGGTCATCATACTTGGCTGTATGTCACAAAGCTTTCATTAAAAAATTATATAAGGGTTTGCAATATTGACAAAAATTATATCTGTAATTTTTGGGATTTTATTGATGATACTTAAACAATATTTTGCTTAGTGTTATTGTGCTGATATCTTATTTCTAATTGTGCTGACAGCTGACTCCTGAAATTTTTATTTTTCCTTTAGCTCATTTTTCTAAAAGTGAGCATCATCTTTAGGTCAAATACTTGTATTTGGGCTGTTCAACAAAACTGATCTTTGCTATTCAGAGAAAAACAGAAGCTGCATCTGAAGTGTCATTTAGATGTGTTTACACACTGTTTAATGCAGCTCTGAGGGACATGGGATACTTTCTCCAGCAGTTACAAATTAATAATAATCTTTTGGTATTTTAAACATACAACATTGAAAACTGATGTTTAAAATTATTTTAAAAATGAAAAGGTACCTTAAATGTGAAATTAAAACCGCCAGTAGGTGGTGGAGTCACTGTTTATAAGTGAGTCATTGAGATTGAACCGATCGAATCTCTTTCATGTTGCTGTGTTTGGAATCAGTTTTGTTTTTAGAAATAGAGCAAAACCGGAATATGTTGTCTAAAATATAAGTCTCTTGATCTTAACTCTTGCTCTTGTTAATTCAACTGTTGTATAAAATCATATCACATTTGTAATGATGCTGATCTTTAGAGAAAACTCTTCTTGTGTTGGTAACTATATAAAATTATATAAATTATCTAGATCTATAAATGTTCTGCCCCATATCTTGAAAATGTGATAATTCTACATTTCCAGTGAAAGGCAGATACTGGTGGTGTCAATCTGCATCTTTTGGAGGCTGCAGCGTGCTGCATTTTCTTCTTCTTTTCTTTCACTTCTCAAACTATTGTGAATTTACATTCTGCATTTAAATGAATAATAAACACTGCAAATCATCCTAAGAGTGTCCACAGGAGTGGCAGAGTTTATACAGGATGGTGCGTGCTACCCTGGCCACCTCTTTGGGGTTCCCCTGATGACAACAACAATATTAATAATACATAAAAACAGTATTTTTTCTTAAAAGCCACACTGTCAGATATTTAATATGTTATGTTAGGTAAAAATTGTTAGCATGAATACACTGTAAATTGCTTTGGATAAAAGCGTCTGCTAAATGCATTAATTTAATTTAATTTAATTTAATTTAATTTAATTTAATTTAATTAATTAATTTAATTTAATTTAATTTAATTTAGTGTTACGGATATTTCCCAGCACCTCAAAAGTGTTTTCAATTAGATAAATTAATGTGTCTTTTTTTTGCCATGTAAGTGATGTTACTGATAAAGGTTCTTTATGACACACATCCACCGAATTAATAATTTCAAGCCCATCTACTGGAGACTTATTTACCTGCATTCATTACACAGCTCTCTGTAATACTTGATTCTGATTGTTCAGTTGCAATATTTCAAGTTGTGTTATTCACTGATAACAACAGTCATCATTAGCAATGCCAAATAACATACCACTCATCATCTGGTGTTTCTATCACATCTCTCATATTACATCACTGTGGTCTCTAGTTTCATTCAGTCACAATTGTTATCATCTTGTGCCTCAGTTATAAACTGTATTTACTATCAAATGAACCCAGAGGACTTCAGTGTTAAAAGTAGGTCTGTGGTAATTGTTGAAGTGTTTGTCTTGTTACTAGAATAACTGCTTTGTACACTATAATGGATTTCAGATAATTAACATGTAAGTTTTTTAAAACACTGCCTTCTCAAATTACATGTCCACATCTTTACTATGTGGTGAAAAGCTGTAAATAGTGATATGACTGTACATTACACCTTAAATGTAAGTCTTATCTGAACTGCATCTAGACTCAAAGCTGTTTTAGGAACTGTTTTCTTTGTGGAAGCTTTTCATTTGAAACTTCAATTAATAAATCTATTTTTTTTCTGATATAACAACCGGTCGGATGTACATTATTCCTTATTTGCTGAATAGAGTGTTAATTTTAGACTTCATTTACAGTCCAGTTATGAGCTTCATATTGATTCATGTTCAGATTTAAATCCTAACCTGAGTATCTGCAGTGAACACTGTACATTTCCCAGTAGACTGGAGATTTGAGTCACTCCAGAGTTTTCTAGTTTATTTCCACTCAGATCCAGCTCGATCAGGTTTGAAGGATTTGAATTGAATGCTGATACCAAAACAGAACAACCTTCTTCAGTAATACAGATAGAACTAAACCTATAAAGAGAAAAATGGTAATATAAAATTATAATATCAGTTTTGCATTAGTTAGCCTGTTTTACACTTTGACTAAATTACTTACTTCAGTTTTTCAGTCTACACTGTTCATTCTTAAACAGATTTGAGAAGATCTTCATTCCTGAGTTTCTGAGTTTAGTTCCACTCAGGTTCAGTTCTGTCAGATTTGAAGGGTTTGAATTTAAAGCTTCAGTCAGAACACGACAATCTTCTTCTGTGATATAGCTATTATTCAGACTGCATTGAGAGAAAAATATGTCGATAATAACATTACAAAGCATCATTTTATTATTATATGATTATTCATTAAGCACTCAAGTAAAAGATACATAAAACACACCCAGCAGCAAGTCCACAAGTATTAAAAGTAGTAATCATAATGATAAAACTCACATCAGTGTGTTGAGTTTACAGTGTTTATCCTGCAGTAGAGCAGAGATCTGATTCACTCGTGTGTCTCCTAGTTCATGTTCACTCAGATTCAGTTCTCTCAGGAGTAATGGGTTTTACCCACAATTCCTTTCACATACTGACAGGCTTCATCTGCAGCAGAACCCAAAAACCTGCAAAAAAGAAAAAAAACTTTGTTTAATCTACTACACAAACTCAAGTCCATTTGATGCTTGTAGTGTTTTTTAATTTATTCAGTGAACAAATTCTGTTGTTCAGCACATTTTTCACAAACAAATAATGCCATATGTTTTAGTATAAATTATATATATTTTTTATTACATTTTAAAAGATGGATTAAATCGCTAAAGTTTTATTAATTTCATTAAACATCCATTTTGATTACATTTTTATATTAAATCATAACACACAGAAAACATAAAAGGGGAAAAATGAATTTGATTGGAGCCCTAAATTAGAAAGCATCCTTCTTTGTGGACTTGACCCTTTAAAAACAACAACAACAACAAAAGCTATATTTACATTTATTCTCAGTCTAACAAAGCGTGTAATACATTTCCTTCTTCATTAACAGCATTAAATAAATGTGACTGGTGCTGGCAAAATAAGCCGGAATGAGACATTTTCAAACATTTCTTCTCCATTTAAATACCTTTAAATTAAAATATGTCTTTGTTGGTATCTGACAAAAAAAATTACTGATGCAAATAAACAATAGTTTAATCAAGAGCAGTGAGTGATATCATCTTTTCTTGTAACGTATGATCCAACAATGAGACAGATCTACAGTATCAGACATAAGGTTTGTGTGAATCTCGCCAATAAATATTTCACAATAATGTACTGTACAGGAGATTGCATGCTCTGGGAGAGGTGCTTTACAAATATTAGTCACTGCGATCGCTTTGTTTTCATCTGCATGAGTTTGAAAATCATATTTCTTTAAATCTTATTTTTGTCAGCGAGAATTCTGCTTTGCAACAACAGACAAACAACTTGTGAGAAACAGCAGCAGTCATCCAGAAGCGAGCAGAGAAAAAGGTCCTCTCAGAAAACATACAAATAAAGATCATTTTAGATGCTTCAAATCTGAAAGTGTTTCAAATGTCAAATTAAGATGTGTTCAAATTCAACAAAACTGACATTTTCACTACTTTTGCCTGTAGTCAAAATTAGACCGTCGCATTCTGAATCATTTTGCCAGCACAGGTCACAAATATTGTCATAAATATTGATACTGAATAATATGGGACAAAAATATTACCCAGCCCTATTTATTAGACTGAATTAGTAAAATAAATGTTCTATGAATAAATAGGCTTTAACAGGCTTTATGAAAAATAATTTATTTTGTATTATTTCATCACATCTCACCTTAGTGTCTTCAGTTTACAGTTTTTATCCTGTAGTAAATCACTGAGTTCCTTCACTCCTGATTCTCCAGGATCATTTCCTGTGAGATCCAGCTCTATCAGGTGTGAAGGGTTTGATCTCAGAGCTGAAGCCAGAGCTTTATAACCTTCTTCAGTGATACTGCAGTCTGAAAGTCTACAGAAAATAAAACATGAATTAAAAGCAAATACATACAGTGCACAATCACAATTTTGTAAGAGTTGATTATAATAAATTAATGCATGGTTCTGATCAGCTGCAGATGTTGATTATTTTGAATAACTGCACAGATAAAGTAGATCCAGGCAGGTCTTGAGACATTTAAGTTTCATATCACTTCATCAGATTACTTTCCTTAAAGCCTACAACAGCCTAATGACCAAGAAAACAACAGGAAAAAAAATGAAAGAAACAAAATGGTAACGGTCTAATTCAGGCCAAGAACCATTTATTAATTAGTTTAAAATTATGTTTAAAATAATGAGGATGAATAAAACTGAAACAAAAGTCTGACATTTTCACTTAAAAATTCTACAGCGCTTTTATGCAACATGGTAATGTAGACATTCAGACGAACCAGACAAATTAAAGAGTCGATCAGGACTTTGGTTGAAAGCAGCCAAATTCCTCAGAAAGGCAACTAGGAGGTTGTAATTCATTCCTAGTGCCACAAGTCAGAACAGATAACAACCAACCAACTCTTTCACAGAACGCTTCAACATTAACACCACTAGAACAATTATTGCAATTTCAGTTCAGAGAAGAGATTGTTCAAATTTGGAGATAAATAATCAAGATGCTAGCGCTGATTGCACATGTAAGCCCATGAGTAATACACAGATCCTTGGATTGGACTCCCCACCATAGCAGAACCAGACTGAAATTCCTAGGGCAGATCTTTTTCCTCTGGTCCCTACAGAAATCTGTATGTCAGAGAATGGCACAGAAACTGTCTTTTCTAGATATAAATGGAATTACTCAAAGGACTTCTAAATGAATATCAGTCCATCTCTTAACTCCATATTCATTATATTGTAACCCACACATTTGACTATCATGTTTATAATCACTTGTTGTGTATGTCTTTTAATAACTATTGGATTGCTTAAGGATACATATTCATGTTTTGGTATTGCTTATAGATCTGTTAGCTTGAAACAGTCCTGACCATCAGTTATTTGTCAAATGTAACATTCTTGTTATAGAATCATGTCCAAAATTAGACCTCAAGTGCTGGAAAATTTAGGACCACATGCTTGATAAGATAATATTTGATTTATGATACCCTCCAGCAAAGAAAATATCTGATTGGTCAGACAACATTTGAGTGTGTAGCCAACAGGCCAGTTTAAATACTCAGGACACCATAAAATTATGCTTTTAGCTTTTATTAGTCATGCCTGCTTTTAGTTTGCTTTTACAGTCACCACTGTTAGATGTTCTTGAACGACGGTTCCAGCTGTTACAGCCTTAGCACACCTGCCTACTTATGCACGATGAGAAGAAACACTAAGTCGTCAAACTTTACTTCTTTCTTTTACTCTAGTTTCTTTTCTTTCCGTTGAGGTTTACGTGTTCTGAGTTAAGTTTTGTACGCCTGTGTCTCAAGAGTCTGACCAGTGTGCCGTTCAACTTCAACCAGCCATACAACTCTGCATAGCGAAGCAGCAATTCCACGGGACTTCCAAGGCGTCACTTCAGTGACTACTGAACTTCAGCCAATCAACCCTTACATCAGGAGGCCATAAGTTACTCCTCCAGACTGATCTATACTGTAGGAGACTGATTTTGACATTATGTGCTTTGTTTTTAAATTTCATCTTAACTAGGAAAAATATAATTGTGAACAAATGTAATAGCTATTTTATTTATTTATTTTATTATTATGATAAGAACAAGCTGTTATAAAAATACAAATGTGTTCTCAATGCACAGTTAGTGAATAGAAACCACTGTCTACAAACAAAACCAACAATAGTATTATTCAATTATTTCCAATACTGGAGGTGATCAGGTTAAAATTTAGATATAAATACATACATATACATTATGTTGAATGATGGTGAAATGTACTCACTTGAGTATCTCCAGCTCACACACAGGATTCTTCAGTCCCTCACAGATCACTTTGACTCCTGAATCCAGCAGATGACTGTTGTTCAGGTTCATCTCTTTCAGGATGGTTTTGGAGGAGAGAACAGTAGCTAGAACTGAACAGCTTTTCTCTGTCAGCCAACAATTATTCAGCCTGAACACAAAAACAGAATCTTTTATATTTCAACACATATTCTACAAACAACAAATTCATCATATTTTTCTCACACATACAGTATGACAGACAGTCTAATAATGATTAAACAGAATATATAGCAGTATAAAGTCATGTTGACTCACTTAATTTTCTCCACTTTACTATGAGAGTCCATCAAAAGAGCAGAGAGTTTCTCTCCATCCAGATCTCTAATTTATCTTCACTCAGATCCAGTTCTTTCAGTAATAACAGACTTGTACCCAGAACTTTAGTGAGATAGTCACAGCTTCCTCTGCAGCAGGACTTTTCAGAAACCTACAGGAAGCATTACAGATTAGATAATAGTCCAGTTGTATGACTTTAGGAGCTCCGTTCTAAATGAATCTCTAAACAGAGCAGAATAATTAACTTTAAACATTGGTCTCAATGAAATAAACTATTGCCATTTTCATGTATGAGCAAACACCAGTAACAGAAATGTATTTCCACGTATTACTTCCTTACACATAAACAGAAAACATAAAACAGCATATCTTTAATTAAAGCAGATGAGCAAAATAAATCATGGACAAAAAAATAATACTATGAAAATGATAATGTGATATAATTTGTCTAAACACATGTGACACCAGTTGACAAATACATTAAATAATCCCCAGATATTCTCTTGTGAACACGAATATAGCAAAACTACTTATCTGTGAAAATATTAGTGTAAAATCCATTATCAGTGCTATAATAATAAATAGTATCTCATCGCCTAAATATTGTGCTCCTCTACTCCAGTGTAGTATTAATGTAAAATGTGTGAAGAATGTGTTTGAACTTAGTTATGATGATTATCTCCAGTTTCATTGAGAACATATGTATTATTCAAATAAAATAAATTAGCACAGTCCGTTTTTGTTGCATTGTATTGCAAAACTCTGACAAAACTGTTACAAAAATAAAAATAAAACATCAGTGTTTATTTTATCTAAAAAAGCTTTATCACCTGGCGGTCTTTAATGAATACTGTTGATCCTGTAGTAAATCACTGAGCTTCTTCACTCCTGATTGTCCAGGATCATTTCCTGTGAGATCCAGCTCTATCAGGTGTGAAGGGTTTGATCTCAGAGCTGAAGCCAGAGCTTTATAACCTTCTTCAGTGATACTACACTCTGAAAGTCTGTATATGAAAGAAGCTGTTAGGCATTGCATGTTCTGTGCTAGAAAAAAAAAACATTTTAATTTCACATTGTGGTTTAAGAAGATTCATTACTGACCACCAAAATATGATAAATCTTATATTATATTAAAGCTTTGTACACAGTAAGCCACTTCTGGTTTCATTATATGTGGACTGATTAATGAATTATAATGTATCAATGGTCAGAAAGAGTCAGTGATTGGTTCATATAGTTTGTTATTATCTAGAAACAGATAATATGGTTAAATATGGACAGTTGCTTCATGGAAATGCATGTGGCTTTAACCACGAGATGCACTTTCTGGCCAAGTGTAAATGCATCTCAAATCACATCTTCAAGTGGTTTGAGTTATCGGATCACAAATAGTCTCAAATGCGTTCTGTATGGCATTTACACTTGTAAATGTTATTATCAAGATAGCTCTTCATTCAGTGAAAATGCATTAAGTCATCAAGTGTAAACAGGCCATTATTTTTGAACAAATATATAACATCCCTCCAATGGTCAAGTGTAGCTGTTGTTGAAATGTACTCACTTGAGTATCTTCAGCTCACACACAGGATTCTTCAGTCCCTCACAGATCTCTTTGACTCCTGGAGTCCAGCAGGCGACTGTTGTTCAGGTTCATCTCTTTCAGGATGGTTTTGGAGGAAAGAACAGTAGCTAGAACTGAACAGATTTTCTCTGTCAGCTCACAATTGTTCAGCCTAAACACAAAACAGCATTAGTTATTATTCAGCATATATTCTACAAACAACAAATCAACAATTCTTCATATCTGCTCACACATGTAACTGACTCAGTGGCAGAACTAGAGTTTTGTACATGGGGTGGCCAAGGACTAATTCAGGGGTCCATATACCATGACCATTTTTTAACAGAAATATTTTTATTTTCTTTATTTGGCTCACCAAGCCTGAATTTATTTGATCCAGAATACATCAAAAGCAGTAATATTGTGAAATATTTTTACCCTTTAAATGAACTGCTTTTTTATTTATATATATTTTAAATGTAATTTATTCCTGTGATTTCAAACCTGAATTTTTTAGCTTCTTTATTCCAGTCGCATGAATATTAAGAAATTATTCTAATATTCTAATTTCGGATTAAATTACTATTATTATTATTATTATTAGTCATATTATTATTGAAAACAGCTGAGTATATTTTATCAGGTTTCTTTATGTTTAGAAGAATAGCATTTATCTGAAAAATAAATCTTTTAACATTATAAAGTATTCAATTCTAACAATGTCTTCCTCATCACTTTTGATCAAGCATCCTTTCTAAATAAAAAGTATACATTTCAATAATTTATTTAACAAAAACAAAAAATAAAATAAATAAACTGACTCCAAGCTTTTGAATAGTACAGTTTACAATCTTACAAAACCTTTTTATTTCAGATAAAGGCTGATCTTTGGCTGTTCTATTCATTAAAATAATCCTGAAAAAATAAAATTGTACTCAACTGTTTTAAATATTGATTATAATAATAATAAAATGTTTCTTGAGCAGCAAATCAGCATATTAGAATGATTTCTAAAGGATCACGTGACACTGAAGGCGAGTAATGATGCAGAAAATTCAGCTTTGATCACAGGAATAAATTACATTTAAATATTCAAATAAAAGCAGCTAATTAAAATAGTAAAAGTATTTTACAATATTACTGCTTTTGCTGTATTTTGGATCGAATAAATCCAGGCTTGGAGCAGAAGAGATAAATCTTACGGTTCAAAAATGTTTGACTGGTAATGTAGGCATACTCAATTTTTCTAAACTAAACTAAACCTTGATTTCTATACAAGTTAATTTTTTAGACCTTTTTTATAATAGCGTAATATCAATAAATTTCTATTGATTATAATAAAAGAGCAATTATAAGATATAATATATATATATATATATATATATATATATATATATATATATATATATATATATATATATATATATATAGCCTAAAAGTGATGTTTACAAAATTCTCCTCTAGTGTACATTTTCTCGCTAGTTTATGGATAATGAATGCATTTTCTGTGGTTATGTGACTGTTTTTCAAGCTGCTGTCTTTCCACAATTGAAACACTCATTACATGACATGAGACACTATATATTCAGAACATTGTAGTGTATCTTTCAACATGGATCGGATGTTTATTTAATGTTTATTTCGTGCTAATTATAAAATGCACTCCTGCCTCGCTTGATCTGAGGCAAACGAGGCATGTGAACCGCTTCAGCCACTAAATAGCTCCAGAACTGAATTCATCATTTGAAAAAATTATTTGAATGCTGAGACTGTGTTTTCTGTTACCAAAAGTGACCTGCTCTATCATGTTCATCAGCTCATTGTCTGTCTGTGTCCTCAGTACTGTTTTTCAGTACGATTAAACAAAAGAAAATGAAAAAGTAGCATCTTAATTATTGGTTGGCTCCTGTGGTCGATCAGATGCCTGGGGTGTCAGTGCCAACCTTGACACCCCTCTGGTTCAGTCACTTGGGTGACTTTATAATGAATAAACAGAGAGGTTAAAATGTATAAATCATGTTCACTTACTTCATTTTCTCCAGTTTGCTATGAGAGTCCATCAAAAGAGCAGAGAGTTTCTCCCCATCCAGATCTCCTAATTTATCTTCACTCAGATCCAGTTCTGTCAGTAATAATGGACTTGTACCCAAAACTTTAGTGAGATGAACACATGCTTCCTGTGCAGCGGACTTTTCAAAACCTACAGGAAGAAGAAAATAATTTAGATTTCGTTGTCTAGTTATATTATTATGGTATTTGAGACTCCAATCTTCTTTATGGGTCTAGTGTATTATTAATGTTATTGTCATGAAAACTGTCCCCAGTTTCATTGTAAAAATATCTATCATACAAATAAAGAAGAAAATAATCAGAAAACTATTTTAGCAAAAAAATATTTATATATTATTTATATGTTGTTTACATTATATTTCTTTAACAAACCCCATGATATTCTGTTGTGTAACTGATGAACTGCTTTGAATTGCAATTCTATAAATCCCTCTTCCGCTAATTTATCACCAGCTAGTTTATCCCTCTGCCAACTATTTTATATAGCTGATATCACACATGTCTTATTTTGAGATATTTAAAAACAAGTAGGGACCTGATTATCTTCAATGTAAAGTCTTCATCCTGTAGTAAATCATTGAGCTCCTTCACTCCTGATTCTCCAGGATCATTTCCTGTGAGATGCAGCTCTATCAGGTGTGAAGGGTTTGATCTCAGAGCTGAAGCCAGAGCTTTATAACCTTCTTCTGTGATACTGCAGTCTGAGAGTCTAGAGAAAAAAAGAGAAAAAACTTATTTCATCTGACAGAAACAGTAATTTAACATGGGAGAAAGGGCATGTTGTCATTAAAATCAAACAATTGTTCATTTTACTCACCTGAGTTTCTTGAGTGTGCAGTTTTATTTTCTAATCGTTCTGAGTTTCTTTACTCCTGAATCCTGCAGATTATTTTGCTCATGTCAAGTTCTTTCAGACTGGAGTTTGATCTCAGGACTGTAGCGAGAGCTGAACAGCTTTCCTCTGTTAGACCACAACCAGACAGCCTAAAATGATGAACATGAGAGAGAATTTATAAACATGAAATATCTGGTGCCAACAATCAGTCTCTGAGAAATCAATCAATGGGAAATACTGTTTTGTTACCTGATTTAAGATCAAACTACAATAATAAATGAAAACAATACTCACATCAGTGTGTTGAGTTTACAGTGTTTATCCTGCAGTAGAGCAGAGATCTGATTCACTGCGTGTGTCTCCTAGTTCACGCTTCACTCAGATTCAGCTCTCTCAGGAGTAACGGTTTTCAATGTGAAGAACTTCAGTCAGATATTTACAGGCTTCTTCTGCTGCAGGACTCAAAAACCTAGACACAGGAGAAGTAGACTGACATTAACTGCCATATAATGATTTTTTTTTTTGCAATCTTCAGTCTTAAGTCATTTCAAAGCTTTTATAAATTTCTTTTTTGATGGTTTAATTCTCTTCCAGCTACAAACTTTTGCATTTTACTATATTACTATACTTACCTCAGAGTTTTCAGTTTTTTTGATGAAAACCACCCTCCCTGTAGTAAATCACTGAGCTCCTTCACTCCTGATTGTCCAGGATCATTTCCTCTGAGATCCAGCTCTATCAGGTGTGAAGGGTTTGATCTCAGAGCTGAAGCCAGAGCTTTATAACCTTCTTCAGTGATACTGCAGTCTGAGAGTCTGCAAAACATAAAGCTTAAATATAAATAAATGTTAACATTTAAATGTAACATTGTGTTTCAAATTAATTAATTGCTGCACAATAGGCTGTCACAATATTTAACTAGACACACCAGAGCTGAATAAATTATCCAATATGATAAACAAAAACACACAAAAAAAAACAGACATGTAAGCAAACCACATCAGTTTTTTATGGACTACAGCCATGTCTTCACTTTTCATCTGGGAGAAAACTCTCTCAACCACTGAGTCAGAATAACATTTTGAGGTTTGTCACTGTTCAAACCTGCAGAACATGATTGTAATTCCAACACCATCAAACCTTCGAACCATCAAGACTTTCATCCAAGACTGCATCCAGCCACTCATTCAATGACCAAGGCAAAGTAAGTATCATAAATTTAACTAAATGGAACAGAGGTTTAGAATATGCTGTAGACCCATCTACAGAAAACAGTGTTGATGGATTCACTCACTAAACTGACTCCTTATCATTGCTTCATCCCAGTTTCTCTAATGGTTTCAATCATTCAGTCTTATGTGGCCCTTCCATGCATGTGTGATTGTACACTCTAAAAGCGGCTGGGTTATTTTTTAACCCAAAATGCTGGGTTGAGTCTGTTGGGTCATTTTGTTGGGTTATTTTATTTCGTTTTAAACACTTTTGGGTGTTTCAATTTACCAGGTGTTGGGTTAAACCTGCTGGGTTGCGTCAGCTGGGTTGTTTCAGGCCAGCTGGGTTATTTAGCGCACTTGAAGATGTTTAAATAGCTCCCCAACTGTCATTTTGGAAGAACAACGGGGCAAACACGACTTTCAACTGTTTTAAGGTAAGTTTATTTAATGTTTTCATTAATAATTATTTTAAATTGGCAGAATTATAACTTTTTTGGCGCAACAATACTGTTAAGCGTCTACAGGCCAACATTATTTACGTTAAATGATGAACTGTTTAGCGATCCTCAAGCGGCCAACCTACGTTCTGACTTCGCTAATGGTGAGGCGACAGATTAATAGTTTTATTAAGTTTCAGACAGTGACGGATGGCTGAAATATGCAAATACCTGTGAAAATAGAGGAAAAGTCGTTTCTGACACTGAAAGCGAATTTAACATTTAAGTGAGTCAAATGAGTTCAAAAAGTGAATACGACTTTCTGCTTTCGAAGTAAAGCATGCAGTTGTCCATATCGACATGTAAATCATACAAATTACGTTACAATATAGTCGGACTGCAGGTCTAAAGAACCGACGATCCAGTTCAAATAAACGGTTCAGTAATTCTCGGAACAAATTTCCGGAAAAGAATCGAGCGTCTCAGGGCATTTCAAAGTCGCAGCCGCCTGCGATTGACTTAGGGCAGCGTTAGTGAGGTGTTTTGATGCTTTTGTGGTTTATAAAGTCTTTTACATACAAAGTATAATTCAAAATGTGTTTTCTGTCAGAAAAGCACATGGATACATTGTGAGAGAATAACTTCGTCGAGTGCAGTCTTATTGATCGTCTAACGGTAAGTTCGTGTTATTATACATTTTACATAATTGCTTGTCTGTGATAATCAACTAACCCTCAGCGTCGTTAACCCTCAGCGTAACTTAAGCGCACATATATTTGTATTTCGTGCTATAGTTAAAGCTAACTTTGTGTTCAGAATGTACCTAATTTAGCAGCGTAAACATCATATTATACCAATTTTCCAGCTCGTGTTTTGACTTGTCCTTATCACTTTGGTACATCTATAAGTGTTTATATATGGACTGTTTTAAAGCTCGGGTAACCCGATACCTCGTGACTTGTCATAGAAATGTCTGTGTCGCGCATTCAGTGTGATCTCCTTATCTGTGCCAGTGACTGTGTGTGTTTGATATAGCCAGCATATTAACATAAAACTGTGATTTATAATAACTGGAACATCCATTGATTAGACAGTTTGAAAGCACACCTTTCAGCCAATCACTATATCATATTGTTTTTTTTTTGTTTTTTTTTACTTTATTTTAAAGGTTGGAACAAACATGGAATTCCTTAACCGAGCAGAGTCCACAAACCCCATCCAATTGTCGTGGCGATTTAAAAATGCCACAGATCTCTCAGGCATTGATCATAATCAATGGACAGGTAAGGATATTCTGGACTATTTTCCAAATAAATTGCAAATTGTATATTTAATTGCATTTTTCCACATGTGGGCCATACATTGTGACATAGTCCAAAGCGCAATTGAAAAGCATTTGAATTTCAGATGCCTTCCACAGAAAGCTGTCAATTTGTGTCAAGCGTGGGACTATACTATGGGCGTTTTGTATTGGGATATATTCTGTAGTTTTTACCCAAAATCTCTCACTGTTTGCACTCTGATGCCGTCAGCAAAACAACATTGCCCTCTTATTTACCTATTTGCATCTTACCCTATATTTTATACCTCAGGTGAAAAGCATTTGGTTAATGGTGAATATTGACCAATAGTACCATGTGGCTCTAACTGTTAGCAGGGGATAGTAGTTGCATTTGGGGTAAAATGACAGAATTATTTATTGTGTGAGGTGCCAAGAATATAGGGAGATCCGGTTGCACTGTCTGTTCTTTATCATGCATCTCTTGGAGCGCAGCAGCCTTTAGTAGTGCCTTAACCTCCATTGTTCAAAACATTTGGCACAATTGTCTTTTGAGTGACGTCACCTCCCAATACAAACACTCTCCATAGTATGGTCCCACCTCTGGCAAAATTGACAGTTTTCCATGTGAGGCTAAAGTAAATTGCTAAAGTAATTGTGATTCCCTTTGAGTTTTGGCGGTAATGTGCAACACAGTGAAAAAACAGACATGGTAATTAGTAACACCTCATGTACTCATTCTTATGTTGCATCTATGCTAACATTAGTCTGTTTCTCTCTTATTCCGAGGTCACCGTAGCCACCAGTATCCAGTACACATCCAGATCAGATGGTGGATCAGCACCTAGAAAGGACCTCTACATCCCTGAAAGACAGCGGAGACCAGGACAACTAGAGCCCCAGATACAGATCCCCTGTAAAGACCTGGTCTCAGATGACCACCAGGACAAGACCACAGGAAACAGATGATTCTTCTGCACAATCTGACTTTGCTGCAGCCTGGAATTGAGCTACTGGTTTCGTCTGGTCAGAGGAGAACTGGCCCCAACTGAGCCTGGTTTCTCCCAAGGTTTTTTCTCCATTCTGTCACCGATGGAGTTTGGTTCCTTGGTTTTCCTTTGTTGGAGACAATTAATATCAAGCCATATCATCGACTTCATCGCACAGAGGGACGATACATCACTGAATCAATGATGAACTGACTTTAACTGAAAACTGAGTGTTTAATGTTGTCCCTTTGCATTATTACACACTATTTTCCTATTTAATACTGTAAAGCTGCTATGATGCAGTATTTGATCAATATGAGAGGCTTATTACTCATAATAAATGGAAAATACAGCTGCAAAGCGTACTTTGCTTTTCCATTTGAAATTTGGCAGTCACTGTGCATTCATGAAAACTGAAAAGGTAATTTTTGTTCGTTGTTTCTGAAAGTGTTTTGTTTCAAGATTTGCAATTGTGTTTGGATTTTGTCACAATTTGTCACATGTGGAAACGCAATTGAAAACATAATTTGCAATTCCTTTTGAAAATTGTCCTTCCGTTGACAGGCTCTAAAGCAGAGTACACTGCTCTCAGGTGTACAGTAGATCTTTGAATTTTCATTTTTGGGTGAACTATATATGTTGAACTACCTAAGCAGTGCACATCTACCTACATAGGAGTCTTTATATACTTTATATAAATTTAAGGACATATTTAAATTATTTTACATTTAAATTTAAAGAATGTTAATTGTCAATGTCATTTCACTGTGTATTTAAATAGCTAAACATGTCAAAATGTAATAGTTAAACAGCTATACAGGTCATTTAGAAATAATTTTCTTATTTATTTCAACTGTAATTCTGTGATTTTATTTTATTTTTATTTTTTGCATTTGCTGGAAACAAAAAAGGGAAAATTCCATGTTGTTTGTCATTGGTACACATTTTGAATATCAGATGGCATTAAAAATATTTTTAACAGTCTAAATAACCTGTATTCTTCATTATTTATTAATCCATGATTGCTTTGTTAAGCAAAAGTGAAATTATGAGAATAACCCAGCAAGAATAACCAGAATCATAAAATGCAAACCCACAAATGGTAAAATGAGCTCTAACTTGGTTTTCTAAATAACCCAGCATGCTGGGTTAAAATGTTAGACCAGCATGCTGGGTTACTTTAACCAGCGATGTTCTGTCCAATATTTACCCAGTGCTGGGTTGCCAATTGGGTTATTTTTAACCCAGCCATTTTAGTGTATGTTTGTTTGCTTTACACTAGTTGTGTGTTAGTGTTTAGTTAATACAAATATTGTGCACAAATTACATAGGTTGAGTTGATATGATATGAAAAAACACTGAATGGTTGCTGGACAACAGATTAGTTGATGGTAATAATAATTCTACTTCAATTACTACTGAATTGTTTAATTATACCTAATTGTAATTATTTGATACATTTATTTTATTGCTAATTGTGAATTTTTTTGTCACATTAAACAAAACATTCTTTAAGTTTTAACTTTAGTTTTACCTAGAGATATTACCACTGTTATGAGAGATTTAAAAAAATATATATATATACCTCTGGAAGCAACCAGATTCAATACATATATAATGTTAAGTGTAGCTGCGATGAAATGCACTCACTTTAATATCTCTAGCTTAGATTTCTTCAGTCCCTCACAGATCACTTTGACTCCTGGTCCAGCAGGCGACTGTTGTTCAGGTTGATCTCTTTCAGGATGGTTTTGGAGGAGAGAACAGTAGCTAGAACTGAACAGCTTTTCTCTGTCAGCTCACAATTATTCAGCCTAAACAGAAAAAAAACAATATTTATTATTCTGTAAATATTCAGCACATAAGAGATCAGCAGCTTTTCATATCTGATCACGCGTGACTGACAGTACTTTATACTGAACAAAATAAAAGTTATAAACTCATGTTCACTCACTTCATTGTCACCACATTGTTATGAGAGTCCATCAAAAGAGCTGAGGTTTCTCTCCATCCAGATCTCTAATTTATCTTCACTCAGATCCAATTCAGTTAGTACTAATGGATTTGTACCAAGAACTAGACTCAGATAGTCACACGCTCCCTGTGCAGCTGAACTTTTCAAAACCTACAGGAAGCAATACATTTAAAAACTTTAAATAAAATAATATTGTTAGAATTTGCAGCTCGATCCTCCTTATGGGTCCAGTGTAGTACTAAAGTATAGTAGAGAGTAGTATGTTAGTCATAACTGTGATAAATATGACCGGTTTTGCTTATAAGCAATTCTGTAAATCATGTCATTCTAGGCATTTGCTTTATTTGTCACATTTAACTAGTTGCACACATCTGAATTTGTCTTTGGGTTATTTTGAAAAACTGAAACTGGCTTTTATTACCTGACAGTCTTTAATTTACAGCATCCACCATTCAATGATGAATCAATGAGATGCTGCACTCCTGATTGTCCAGGATCATTTCCTGTGAGATCCAGCTCTATCAGGTGTGAGTTTGACTTCAGAGATGAAGTCAGAGTTTTATAACCTTCTTCAGTGATATTGCAATCTGAAAGTCTAAATATACATTAAAAGCTGTTAAGTACTACACCCAATGCATTAATAGCACCTGCTTCATTTGAGTTTCATAAAATAGCTAAAGTTCTCTTTAAACACAGTGAAAAAATAATTTTAGCTTCTATATCCATCTTATTTGTAGATTAATATAAATACATACTTCAGTTTCTTCAAGCTACATTGTGGATTTCTCAACAGAAGACAGATCATCTCGATCCCAGTGTTTCCTAGTTTATTTCCACTCAGATCCAGCTCTATCAGGTTTGAGGGATTTGAAATAAACACTGAAGTCAGAGCAGAAAAACCTTCTTCTGTGATACTGTTGTTATTAAGCCTGCAGAGAAATAAATCAAAGACAGAAACAATTATTTGGAATATTTTATCCACAACACAACTTCATTAAGATTTTTGCTGTGATATGCAATATCAGCCTTTAGACATTAAATTTAGACATGTGTGCCTTTTCAATTCATACCCATTCAGCTGAATTTGTCACAGGTTAACTTTTTCTAACGTATGGTAACATCTATAAGCAATATGAATACTCGGATCTACATGTCAACTGTCCCATATAAGGTTATGATTACTTATGCAATGGAATCATTTAAGTTTTTATTTTAATAAATTAGCTAAGATGTTAAAACCATTTTTTGCTTTACTATTATGGTGTATGGAGTGTAGATTGATGTGGGGAAAAGGAAATTTAATCCAGTTTAACATAAGGCAGCAACATAACAAAATGAATACTTTTGCAAAGCACTGTAAGTAAAAACTTCTTAAGCAATTAAGTAAATAAGTAAACAATCTGTGATAAAACAAAATCAAATTAAAAGCAATAAGACAGATAAACATACCAGAACAAAGATGCAAATTAGTTTTTTTCCCATGCAGCCAATTATTCAAGTAAAAAATAGTACAAAAATGGAGTCATTAAATATGAAATAAAATAAAACTGTGGGAAGGCATAAATAAAATGCTACAAAAGATTTTCAGTCAAGAGCATCAGATATATTAGACTGCTGTCACTTTAACACTGAATGCCCAGATTTAATTTATTAATACACATTTGAATTTCTCCCAACTGTTCATGCTCACTTTAGGCATATTTGACTGTTTATCTGAATACAGCCAAGTCAGGCATTTTGATACATAATGTGTGATATATAAATATAGTGTATTATATAGTACATGAATACACCCCAACTGAAAGCTTGCGAAAAGAGAATGCAGTTCTCTAGCACAGTTTATTGTGCTTTTAATGAATTAACAAGCATGTTACAATCTTCATTTTCTCATTCACCATTTTTCTTTTCAGCTTTAGCATGTCTAAAAATACAAAGCTCTGTCATGAAATTACATGGCACTCAATCTAATATAAACATTATTATTCACATGGTGCAGCTGATTGGTTTCTTTCAGCATCATCAGAAAATAAGCTGAAATCAACATCTAAATTAAGTGAATTCTCTTTTACTCATTTCACTGTGAATATTGCATGGTCCGCTTTATTAATGTCTAAATGAGCAACTATAAACATGTTTTAAACTAAACCTCATGTTTAACATGCCTTGAATTCATATGCAGGAGTAAAATGCTAAGCAGATGCATTTATGTAACTGTTTAGACAGCTGCAGCAACATTGGTCAAATGTTTGTGATTGTTGTGAGAATACACCAACAAGTTCTGGGCATGATAACAGGTTTAATTGAAATAATCAATTGTGTTTGCTTGCACTTTAACAAAGATTCACTATATTTAGCTGCGTAACCTCTATGTCATGTTCATTCATTTTTATGGTTGATGCTTTCAAAAAACAAGTTTTGATGTTTGTAGCTGTACACAGTGTTTGAGTCCTAATGGCTTTCTATACAATAAAGAGTAAAAAAAAAATTAAATGACAATTATTAAAATGTAATATAAACTGTTATTCTGTTTTAAAGATACATATACTGTATACTGTATAATGTAAACTGTAAAACTATGTACAATACTCACTCAGTGTGTTGAGTTTACAGTGTTTATCCTGTAGTAGAGCACCAATCTGTTTCACCCGTGTCTCCCCTAGTTCACAATCACTCAGATTCAGTTCTCTCAGGAGTAACGGGTTTTACCCACAATTCCAGTCACAAACTGACATGCTTCATCTGCAGCACGCACCCAAAACCTGAGATGGGAATATGAAAAATATATATATATTTTTTTGCTTAGAAACCTAATAGTCTTTTTTAAATAATATTCTAATATTAACCCTCTCAAGCGTCGCAATCGGATGAAAGCGATGTGTCTAGTTACCACATGTAGGACAACTCAGGTATCATGACACGGACGCACATTCTATATCGTGAGCTCAATTTCGAGACAAGACGGGTGAGTTTTAACTTCATCTATTATTATTATTTTAAATATATGATTTTAATTGATAAAAGCTGAGTTTTGAACGTTAATTAATGAAAAGAATCTGTGTTATAATAAGTCTGTTATTGTTTTGTTGTATCTGTTTTCTAGGCAACTGTGCAGCCTGACTGAAAACATAACCAAACAATGTAATGTATTATTTGAATGAAACAAATGTACTGTATTTTAGTTTCAGTTTCAGTTTATAACATCTGGTTTTTTATATAAAACTATGCAGATGGTTTCTGTGGCGCGAGAAATTTGAATAGTGTTCTGTAGTGAAGCTGGGTGTCTGAGACGCTATAATAAGCCATCGTGTTTATACCATAGAGATTAATGTTGTTGACTTTTTAAGACGTGCAGCCTGACGACTAAGCCAAAATGCTATGTCTGTTGTGAACCTTCAATACTTATTTAAGTTTCAAATATTCTAGCTTGAGCTCATCTGCGTATTTTAACAAACTTTATCTTGACGAATATGTTTGAGAATAGTGTATCGTGTAGCTCTGGTGTGCTGAATGCTATATGCACGGTTTATTTAGAGATATTTTCCTTTTTATTCAAAGCTATTCACAAGGCATTTGAACTATTTATGAAACATCATATTCACAAAGTTCTCAAATATTCTAGTAAATCGTATTACTGTTATTTGCATAATGATCATTTGTGGAAGGGAGAGTGGTTTAGCAGGAGTTTTGCATTGGGTAGGTGTTGCTTTTGTGATTCAAACTAGGTTCAAGCTTGCAGAATGACATTCAGAAGCTTCTAATTACAGTGACTCAAGTGTGGAGACTAAAATGGCACTTAGTACTCATGAAGTGGAGAGAGAGCTGACTGAGGACTGCTGGGAGGGTGCTGGAATGGTATGATGGTCTGGACAGAGTACAACCAAAAGCTTTGAGTTAGTGACTGTTGGAGAGTTAAGATGCATGCTTTGCTTATAGTTTTGGCAGACGAAAACTGACTCCACGAGCTCTGGTCATGCAGACTCTGGACTTCTTCCTTGCCTTCAAAAACAAACTTTAGTTTATAAATTATGATTAGTTGATTCATCTTATGGCTATAGTTTCCACTATATTCACTTTGCTAAGTCATGAAATTAAGTGCTTCCCAGTTCTGTAAAACTAAAACTTAAAAGATCAATGATGATGAAAACAGTAGTATGTTTATCTCAGCATTCAAGTCCTTAGAAGACACAGGTAACATCTACAAAGCAGTTAATGTGGTCAGACTCAACAAACAGAAAACTGAGATGAACGAAACGTAGAATTATTCGCAAATCGAACACAGTCTGAGTCAAATAAGTGTCGAATCAACTAACAACCATGACATAACTAAACTGAAGGAAAAAAATGGTCAAACTGAAAATAACCCACAAACAGAAATGGTAACGAATGACATCCAAACTGAGTGTTAAACTGGTGAACTGTGAGAAGAATAGAATTTTCTTTTTATTGTAAAATAGAACTTTATTGTTAGCTACATTATATTAATAAAACACATCAAAATATAGTTGAAAGGGTCATTATCATTGATTCCATGGACGCTATTTTTTTTTTTTTGCAAGAACTTATATGTATCTAAATGTCTGAAGCCTAAAATAAATATAATGTGGTTGAAAATACTGCATAGTTGTGATATATGTGCCAAGCACTGAGCACATTCATCTCTGGCTAAGTGCCAGCCAAAGCGTGAAATCAGGCCTGACTCTGAATTTAGCAGTCGGTCGCTTGATGCACTGAACATTGTAATCTCACCTCAGTGTCTTCAGCTGACAGTTTGGATCCTGTAGTAAATCATTGAGCTCCTTCACTCCTGATTGTCCAGGATCATTTCCTCTGAGATCCAGCTCTATCAGGTGTGAAGGGTTTGATCTCAGAGCTGAAGCCAGAGCTTTATAACCTTCTTCAGTGATACTGCAGTCTGAAAGTCTGTATATGAAAGAAGCTGTTAGGTTTTGCATGTTCTGTGCTGGATAAACAAAATAAAGAACACTTCAAGTTCAAACCAATATTGTGATGATAAATAATAGTTAGACAAATTATTGCCATAGAGCATTCAAAAGTGTATGCTAATATAATAACATTTTAAAATGAGCAAATGCATCCATTGACCAATGATGTATTGCTAACATCTTACTAAACAAACTATTTTCCCAACAAATACATTTTTTATTATTCCTTCACCCTTGTGTTTTTTTTTAAACACAAAACAAGATATCCAACAAAATATTAGTCAAAGTGAAAGTAAGGTAAGTACAGTAACTGAAATTAATATCCTCCAGGTTTCATTTTTTTCTGGTAATTTAATTAAATTAGCACTATAAATTAAATGTATTTCTATCGCTAATGAAAATACATACATTAATTTTTCCAATTTGATTCTGTGCTTTTCAACAGAAGACAGATCTTCTGTATCCCTGAGTTTTTTAGTTTATTTCCACTCAGATCCAGCTCTATCAGGTTTGAAGGATTTGAATTAAACGCTGAAGTCAGAGAAGCACAACCTTCTTCTGTAATACTGTTATTGTTCAGTCTGCAGAGAAAAAGAGAGAGTGAGAGGGAAAACAAAAAGACTGGAAACTATCTTCAGATTATTTCATTCACAGCACACAACTAATAACTAAAGAAGGATAAATCTATATGGTTCAACTAATCTTAGTCCTCAAAAAAAACTTTGAAAATGAAATATCAAACAATATTATACTTGAAGGGTATTTTATAAAAAAATTTAACCATATGCAATACAATGAACACAACGCTCACATCAGTGTGTTGAGTTTACAGTGTTTATCCTGCAGTAGAGCAGAGATCTGATTCACCTGGTGTCTCCTAGTTCACGCTTACTCAGATTCAGTTCTCTCAGGAGTAACGGGTTTTAATGTGAAGAACTTGATTCAGATATTTACAGGCTTCTTCTGCAGAGGACCCAAAAACCTAAAGAATAGAAGATGAAACAGGATTTAATCAAACTAAACTTGAGGTATTGAAAAACAGCATCTGGTTCTGATGGTAAACAGTGTTAAATTAAGTGAAACTGTTATGAAACACTTAAAAGTCAAAGTTATGCTTTATAATCAATTCTTCCACATGTACAGCACATACATTCAGAGAATTGAAATTGCATAACTCTCAGACCCTCAGTTGCATACAGTTAACACTAAATACTAACAGTAGACGTAAAAACAAAAAGATAAATACAGTTTAAATATATATAAATACAAACTATACAAATAAGGACATTGTAAAAAAGAGACTGATAAAGTGGTATAAGGCACATGGCAGATAGAGTACAAACCAGGGAAATAAACAAAACAGTGCAGATATAATGAGTTTAGTGCAAAAGAGCTTATCAGTCTGTTTAAAGTGATAAGAGCTGAGATCACAATCTTTAATTAAACTGTCAGTTACTTTAATACAAAAATACAATCTCTACAAATAATTAACTTGCCAATTTATTTATTTTTCATTATTTCATTACATCTCACCTCAGTGTCTTCAGTTGATAGTTTGGATCCTGTAGTAAATCATCGAGCTCGCTTCACTCCTGTTTGTCCAGGATCATTTCCTGTGAGATCCAGCTCTATCAGGTGTGAAGGGTTTGATCTCAGAACTGAAGCCAGAGCTTTATAACCTTCTTCACTGATACTGCAATTAGAGAGTCTGCAAAACATAAAGCTTAAATATAAATAAATGTTAACATTTAAATGTAACATTGTGTTTCAAGTTAATTAATTGCTGCACAATAGGCTGTCACAATATATAACTACAGTAGACACACCAGAGCTGAATATATTATCAGATATGATAAACAAAAACACACAAAAAAAACAGACATGTCAGCAAACCACTTCAGTTTTTTATGGACTACATCCATGTCTTCACTTTTCATCTGGGAGAAAACTCTCTCAACCACTGAGTCAGAATAACATTTTGAGTTTGTCACTGTTCAAACCTGCAGAACTTGATTGTAATTCCAACACCATCAAACCTTCAACCATCAAGACTTTCATCCAAGACTGCATCCAGACACTCATTCAATGACCAAGGGCAATGCAGGTATCATAAATTTAACTAAATGGAACAGAGGTTTAGAATATGCTGTAGACCCATCTACAGAAAACAGTGTTGATGGATTCACTCAAGTGGTTAACTGACTCCTTTTCATAGCTTCATCTCCAGTTTCTCTAATGGTTTGATTCATTCAGTCCCATGTTCCCTCTTCCTGTATGTGTGAAAGTATGTTTGCTTGCTTACACTAGTTGTGTGTTAGTGTTTAGTTAATACAGATATTGTGCAAAAAATTACATAGGTTTCTGACTGTCACAGCTTTGGATAATGTCCCTTTAAACACGCTGATCTTGTTACATGCTCTACTGCACTAGTACTTGAAAGAAAGCTATTTTCTGTGGCCATTATTTTATTTTTAGAGTTGATATGAAATAACACTGAATGGTTGCTGGACGACAGATTAGTTGATGGTAATAATAATGCTGCTACAATTACTACTGACAGCTGATATAAATAACTGTGTTTAATTATACAAAATTTTTATTATTTGATACATTTATTTTATTGCTAATTGTGTCATTTTTTGTGACATTCAACAAAACATTCTTAAAAGTTGTAATTTTAGTTTTACCTAGTAATATTACCACTATTATGAGAGAGAAAAATTTATATTTAAAATATATATCTCTGGAAGCAACCAGATTCAATAAATATATACTGTTAAGTGTAGGCAATGTTGAAATGCACTCACTTTAATATCTTTAGCTCAGATTTCTTCAGTCCCTCACAGATCACTTTGACTCCTGAGTTCAGCAGATGGCTGTTGTTAAGGTTCATCTCTTTCAGGATGGGTTTGGAGGAGAGAACAGTAGCTAGAACTGAACAGCTTTTCTCTGTCAGCTCACAATTATTCAGCCTGAACAGACATCAGATCATTAGGTCTTTATTTATGCTCACAGATATGACAGAGTCTTTAATAATGAACAAACAGAAGTTAAAGTGTATAAATCATGTTCACTCACTTAATTTTCTCCAGTTTGTTATGAAAGTCCACCAAAAGAGCAGAGAGTTTCTCTCCATCCAGATCTCCTAATTTATCTTCACTCAGATCCAGTTCTGTCAGTAATAATGGACTTGTACCCAGAACTTTAGTGAGATAGTCACATCGCGTCCCTGTGCAGCAGGACTTTTCAAAACCTGCAGGGTGTAGAAGAGAATTAAGAATTTAGGTTTTGCACAAGAGACATTACGCTTCCGTCCTCAAGAGTTTTGGGAGTGGCTGTTGTAGAAGCTAAGTCAGAGGTTGTTTAGCCAGTTTGGAAAAATAAATTCAGATACTTTAATAAAACAATAAAACTAAATTAAATAAATAGAAACATTTAAAACGGTTGAATTCATGTTTTAAAATGTGGATTAATAATCCAATAAAAAGTACATTAATAAATCTTTTTAAATGCATATTTTAAATTGCTTTTTAAAAATGCATTTGAAATTGCTTTTCATTGTCCTTTGCCAAATGCTTTTGTTTATCCATTTGTCATTTGAGTTAAAATGCCATTGGACAGTACACATGTGGAGCAACCAACCAACTTCACCTCGATTTGAAGAGCCAACCCCTCTCCACTAATAAATGTTACACGACTGTCATTGGATCGGTGAGAAAAGCAGCTGTATGTCATTACAGCGGAGTATAAAGACGCGCTCAAGCAGTTTTGAAATATGTTTTCATGTTGATATAAAGTGGTTGCATACGTTAAAACTGATTGTTTTAGTGATATCTTTAGGACTGTCGACTATAAATAATAGTCTCAGCGAAAGCTTAACGCCCTAACTAACCTAACTAACTTTATACTGCACAAGTTCACCACTACATAAGAGAAAGCTGAAACTGTAGTGTGTAGAATGTGTATGTGTGCACTCACACACGCGTACTGAAATATTCTGCAATTCAAGATCACAATAGGAGAAAGATGGTATTTATGTTTTTATTTATATTTTAATGAACAAGCAGGTCAAATGTAAGCACAGTGAAGTTGTACTATAAAATGTTTCACATTTTTTCGTTAATTTATAAAGCACTAAAATGAAAATTATCACTTCATGTAATTCTATCTCAAATGTAAAACTTTCTCAATTACAATTAAGTACAAATTAATTGTATTCAGTTGTGTTTTAGGTCCCTACAACTGTCCAGTACTTTATAGTCAAACTCATTTATTTATAGAAATAATGAGAAAAAACCCCATCCGCGTGCAGGTAATTTTTGAGACCGGTGTATGGTGCGAGTACAACAGCTCATGTCGGAGGTGAATGTTGAGACAGAGCCCAAGTCAAGTAGGTGGTACTGCGATTGTCAAGCTCGTCCGTCCACACTCATACACAGTTGAGTATAGCTTGAAAAGCTGTGCGGACGCAGCTGTGCATCAGTTCATTTCTGAGTGTCTCAATTTCTCAAAAAAAAAAAAAAGTATGATGTTAATTTACATTTGAGAGAAACTGAGAAGATTGTAAACAAGGATACAAACTGGCCACCTTTCACTGAAAATTGCTGTTCTAAATTCAAAGGCCATCTGTGTGATTTCAATAAATCCAATGGGTTGAAAACTCTTGTTACTTCATACTTCAATACAAAACAATGCTGAACTTTGACAAAAAAAAAGAGATTTTAAAAGCTATAATAATGATTTTATAACGCTTAAATATAAATGCATTAGCAAAACGTGAAAAGAACTACCTGTATAATACAGAGTGGAAATGTTAAATGAGACAATAAATGATCCTCTGCTGTCATCTAGTGACCATAGTGGAAGTGTTCCACTTAGCATTCAAATTTTCCATGAATTATCTCTACAAGTGAAAATGTAAAAATGCAGATGTTCTTTAAAATTAATTTTAATCTGTAAAAATTTGAAAAACATAAATAACTTTGAGGCAAATGATATTCAAATGACCTAACTTAAAAGTGGAAAATATTGCATGTCTTAAAAAGAAAAGAAAAAAAAAAGTGTGTTCTGCAGTCTGGGGTCTGCCATCAGGGTTAAAGGGAATGTTATGTGAGACACTTTTCTTCTTTTTTTTTGTTTTTTACTTTTCTTCTCTATGGTATTAAGAAAGTGGGGAAGGGGTTCAACCTTTTTCACTCCTGATGACTTTGTATTCTTCTATTCTATACAGTCGACAGTCCTAAAGATATCACTAAAACTATTTTTTAATTAAATGTATTGTTTTATTGTTTTATTAAACTACATTTAAAAACACTAAATAAACATCTTTAAATATGTCTTTAATTTGTCCATTTAAAAGGTAAATTTATTTACATACATTTTTATGTTTGAGTTATTAAATCAATAAATTGATTTCTTCATTTTATTTTTAAGTGGCACTCAAATTTGGGAGGTGTTGGTGCAGTGGATAAGACACATGCCTTTGTTGTGAGAGACCTGGTTCGAATCCACTGTGAAACACCAATGTGTCCCTGAGCAAGACACTTAACCCCTAGTTGCTCCAGAGGTGTGTGACCTCTGACATATATAGCAACTGTAAGTCACTTTGATAAAAGCGCAGATAAATGTAAATTTGTTGAAATGATACTTACGCTTTTATTATCAAAGCTCTTTAGGTTTTTTAAATGATTTGTAAATAATCAAGCAAACTTATGTTGCTTTAGCCCAGTAAGTGTTCATCTTGCATTATTACTAATATAAAAGTTATGTTTACCTTCAAAAATCTGTTTACCACAACTTGAATAGGGGCATTTTAAATATGATATTAAAAGAGCTTGCTAATGCTACACATTTCTGACAGTTATAATCTTCCAAATGGCATATGATGTGATTTATTAAACACTGGATCAGAACAAGATAAAACTTGTCAGCTGATTGTTGCTGCAGCATGGTTTCAGAAAGGTTATTTGAAATTCACAATTTTAATAAGTAACTGAAGGTTTTAATCACCTGATGGTCTTCAGCTGACAGTTTGGATCCTGTAGTAAATCACTGAGCTCCTTCACTCCTGACTGTCCAGGATCATTTCCTGTGAGATCCAGCTCTATCAGGTGTGAAGGGTTTGATCTCAGAGCTGAAGCCAGAGCTTTATAACCTTCTTCAGTGATACTACAGTCTGAGAGTCTACAGTAAATTAAAAAATAAATTTTAATTTCACATTGTGGTTTAAGTTAATTCATTACTGCACTGTCTGATCACCAAAATATGAAAAATCATGTATTATATTAGAGCTTAATCCAAATGTAAGCTGCTTCTGATTTCATTAAATGTGGATTGATTAAGGAATTACAGTTTATTAATGGTCAGAAAGAGTGTGATTGGTTCATGTAGTTTGAGTTTGTGTTAAATTTGATTCTAAATATACGAAAAGTGTAACTGTAAAGCAGTGTTATTATATTTATTATATAGTTTTTTAGTGTTTGTAGTGTTTTTGTGCATCTAGAAACAGATATCGTTAAATATGGACAGTTGCTTCATGAAAATGCATGTGGCTTTAACCATGAGATGCACTTTCTGGCCAAGTGTACATGCATCTCAAATCACCTCTTCAATTGGTTTGAGTTATCGGATCACAAATCGCTCAAATTCATTCTGGATGGCATTTACACTTGTACATCTATTATCTTCAATCAGTGAAAATGCATTAAGTCGTCAAGTGTAAACAGGCCCTTACAATTTTTTTTTTTTCCATCTATGGAGCGACAGATTGAACAAATATATAAAATTTCTCCAGTGGTCAAGTGTAGCTGATGGTGAAATGTACTCACCTGAGTATCTTCAGCTCACACACAGGATTCTTCAGTCCCTCACAGATCTCTTTGACTCCTGAGTCCAGCAGACGACTGTTGTTCAGGTTCATCTCTTTCAGGATGGTTTTGGAGGACAGAACAGTAGCTAGAACTGAACAGCTTTTCTCTGTCAGCTCACAATTATTCAGCCTAAACAGAAAACAGCATTATTTATTATTCAGCACATACTCAACAAACAACAAGTCAACAATTATTTATATCTGCTCACACATGTGACTGACACAGTGATGGAACTAGAGTTTTGTACATGGGTGGCAAGGCTAATTCTGGGGGTCCATAGACCATGACAGAAAATAAAATAAAGAAAGAACTGACTCTAAGCTTTTGAATGGTATAGTGTATAATCTTACAAAACCTTTTTATTTCTGATAAATGCTGATTTTTGGATTATTCTATTCACTAAAATAATCCTGAAAAAAGTTTACTCACCAGTTTTAAATAATAATAATAATAATAATAATAAAAATAAATAAAATGTTTCTTGAGCAGCTTAATCAGCATATAATGATTTCTGAAGGATCACTGGACACTAAAGACTGGAGTAAAGATGCTGAAAATTCAGCTTTGATCACAGGAATAAATGACATTTTAATGTTCAAATAAAATCAGCTAATTTAAATATTAAAAGGAATTTACAATATTACTGCTTTTGCTGTATTTTGTATCAAATAAATGCAGGCTTGGTGAACACAAGAGAATCCTTTTTTTTTTACTGTTAAAAAAACGCTTTAAATGGCAATGTAGGCCTACTCAATTTTATAAACTAAACTATACAGGGAATCATATTGTTAAAGTTAAAAGTAACAATTTATTTGTATACAAGTTCATATTAGACTATGTTTATAATACCATTATATCTATACATTTTATTGATTATAATGAAAAGAAAATTCAAGCTGTTGTCTTTACGCATGAGATGAGACATTATACATTCAGTAACTTGACATACAGCCAAGTATGTTGATCCATGCTAAGAATTTGTGCTCTGCATTTAACCCATCCAAAGTACACACACACACTGTGAACACACACAAACCGTGGAACACACATAATTTATGCTGCGGTGCCCAGGAACAGTTGGGGTTTGTTGCCCTGCTCAAGGGCACCTCAGCCATGGTATTGCCAGCCCAAGACTCAAACCCACAACCTTAGGGTTAGTAGTCAAACTCTTTGACTTTGTATCATTGTGTATCTTTCAACATGGATCGGATGTTTATTTAATGTTTACTTAATGCTAATTATAGAATGAACTCCTGCCTCACTTGAACCGAGGCAATGCGAGGGCATTTGAACCGCTTTCAGCCACTAAATAGCTCCAGAACTGAATTCATCATTTGAAAAAATTATTTGAATGCTGAGACTGTGTTTCCTGTTATCAAAAACGACCTGCTCTGTCGTGTTCATCAGCTCATTGTCTGTCTGTGTCCTCTCTGCTCTGCCATGTTAGAGATGAAGTGCAAAGTAGAACACCAGACAAGTTGCATCCTTGAGTTTCAGGCTAAAATAAATGCTTCTTTCAGTACGATTAAACAAAGAAAATGAAAGAGTAGCAATTCAACTATTGGGGTGGCAGCTGTGGTGGCCAATCAGATGCCTGGCGTGTCCAGCACCAACCTGGACACCCCACTGGTTCAGTCACTGGGCTGACTCTATAATGAATAAACACAGAGGATAAAATGTTTAAATCATGTTCACTCACATAATTTTCTCCAGTTTGTTAGTGAGAGTCCATCAAAGAGCAGAGAGTTTCTCTCCATCCATGTCTTCTAATTTATCTTCACTCAGATCCAGTTCTGTCAGTAACTAATGGACATTGTACCCAGAACTTTAGGTGAGATAATCACATGCTTCCTGTGCAGCAGGACTTCAAACCTGAAGGAAGCAGAGTCAAATATTCAGATTTCATGATCTATGTTATAATTCTGTAATATTTGCTCTCCATCATGTTTAGTGGGTGGAGTTAAACAAAGCATAGATCATTCCATCTATAGTTCCACTTAGTTTCCAATAGTTTGTATTAAACCTACTTGACAGAACTAGTTATAATCTATGCTTGAGTTTTAATTCTTATCAGCAGAAGTCTGTGATTTCATGTGAGCAATTTGAATTGGACTAACTCCCCATCATTTTTATGAGGTGGGCAGGTTTATCTAGATGTGATATGGTTTATGCATCCACATACAATAGTATTAGTCCAGTGTCATAGTCAAACAAGTGAGTACCTGAGCCTCTATTTACATGTAGCTTAACCACCACCCCATCCCTAATTTCATGTCGTGAGGAAGGTTGTTGGTCCATTTTTGGACACTCAATGTTCACAGGGACTGATACAGCAGAAATAGAATCCTGTTTCATTTATTTTACCACATATCTTCAATTTTCTGTTGTTATAATGAGTGTACACGTGACCATTAGATATGAACTATGCAATACTGCTGTATGACCAAAATGACATCTGTCAAATATTTCTTTTTTTTGGGTACATTTTTAGTAGAGTACAGCTGAATAGAACAAGAGTCAAAGTTTTAAACCTTTTTAATGCCAAAATCAAAATGGTAAATATATCCATCAAGGGCTAATGCTTGAGGAAAACACAGAGAACAAAGCCAGTTGAATGAAGTAAATCAAAGAATATCCACAGGCTTGTTGAAAATTCAAGACATCTATAATTTTCCCAAAGTTGCCATTCCACTATCAAGTGAGATGTAACAGTCAGGCACGCAGTAAAATTAGAATATTAAATGAGATTAAAATGAATTAGAAAGTGCAAATAGCAACAGTGGAAAGAGTACAAAAATATTCCAATCAAGTAAAAGTACCATTACATTAATGTAATTTTACTTAAAGTAAAAGTACCAGTCTAAAATCTACTCAAGTAAAAGTAAAAAGTAGCTCATTTAAAATTACTTACTTATTACTTAGTTATATTTCAACAGTGGGAGGGAGGCAAGGGACAGGCCAAGGGTGTCGACTCAGTTCCTGGAAGGCCACAGTTCTGCACATATTTTGATATAACCCCAATTAAACACACCTGATCCAGCTAATCTAATCATTTAGGCTTATTTGAAAACTATGTGATATATGTGCTGGAGCAGGGTTAGATCACCAGCTAGATTTACCCATAACAAATTAAATTTTATGTTTAGCCACTAAAGAGACATCAGAGCGGCACATATCAGAAAGAATATATCAGTCAAGTACAGTCTTTTGTGTGGCAATCACCGAGAAGGTACTCATTTGCAAGGCTACCTTCATTAAATTGTTCGTGAGTACAATTTTCATTTCAGAATTGCCTAGTTTAATACCATTTTGTAGGTTTCTCCCTTGCACAAAGATGTTTTGCTCTAAACAAGCATGCTAATGCGACATGGAAAGTACTGATAATAATACTTGCCTACTGATACAAGAGGTTTCTGACCCTGCCAGGGCTGTGCAAAATCTAGAATTTCAGAATTTAATTCAGTTAAATTAATGAATTTGAATGGACCTCACCTTCCAGGATGTTGAATTGAATTTGAATTGGAATTACACTAAGTGAAACTGAATTTATAACAATTCTGAGAAATTCATTATCACATATCAGTGAGAATGTGATAATTTACTTTTAATATAATTTTTTCTTCCTAATTGAAGTACAGACACTAACATTAAGCATACATTCACTAAATGTAGAATAATTAGCAATATCTTAATTTCAAAGCAATCAAATGAAAAAATATTTTTGGTATTACAATTTTAATAATCTGTTTTATAGAGTATGTTTTAATGTTAATTTGGCCTATTAAAAAGGCCTATTTACTATAATAAAGTTTTGTGTGTGTAAAGTTCACACAATTATATCTTTATGAAATTCATGTTGTAATCATATTTAATATATACTGTAAAGCGCATTGTTAAATACACCTTAATTATGTATTATGTATTTGAATTTTATGGAATTCAAATTCAGCTTCCTGTTTGCAATCTCAATTCAAATTCAAGAATAGAAGTTAGTTGTGTGTAATTCTTTTTGTTTCAATCTAAACTATTTAATTTCACAGGCATTATATACAATATTATGTTGAGACTGCTGAGGCTCTCCAGAGAGAAGAGGTGGTGCACAGCACAATGAGGAGCACAACAGCAGAAGGCAACTCATTGTTGAGCACATCCAGTCTTTAAACGCATGGCCAGTCAGGCCAACCAGGAGCACCAGGTCGCAAGCATGTCCCTAGTGACCTGAATGTGCACAAGATGCATTAGCTCTTTGAGGCTCAAAACCATGCTCAGACCAGCTACTCCCTCTATTACTCTGTGTTTTCCAAAGATTTTAATCTTGGCTCGGTTACCCAGCTACAGCCACAATGTGGTTAGTTTTATTTATAGCGGACAATGGTCCACTTTACTGAATGCCAATGTATTAGTGAATGATTTGCCTATGAATATCGTTATCATTATTAGTTTTTTAAATAACTTGCCTATTGTGTCATGAGTCCAGCACGTGTTCCTCCCTCTCACCACCAGAGGGAGGTGATTTGTTAACTGTAGTTGTGAATTGTGTTTTTTTACATCTGTCATAGAGTTTTAAACCCGCTTTGTTTTGACTTGTTGGCTTTTGTTTCAGTTTATTAAAATTACTTCCCTGCATTTGGACCCGGACCCTGTTCGTGCTACGCCCTGTGACATACTTAATATTACTATCATTACTTTTACAGGTTTGGCACTGAATGACTTTTAACCTAAATGTGTTATTAAATGTAAGGATGAAAGGACCGGAGATACTTTGATCTCCTGAGACAGACAATAAAACGATACTGGCATCTTCGAGACACCCAACAGAGTGGAGGAGCAGGAGACCTCCTTGCCTTCTGGCCATTTGTTTCATTTTAAATCCCTTCACCCATTCTTCATTCTCCTCTATCTGCTCAAAATGATTACATGAAAAAGTCAATGCAAGTGAACTAACACTCATGTCCAGTATAATTTGAAATGTATCAGTGCAACTGGTACAATGGTCTCAATCTTACAAAAGTAAATTAAAAGATAATCCCAGGGTCCTCCATGTAAATAACCTCCTGTTCCCATTGAGTTGTAAAACCACCCAGGCTTGGGACATGAGTTAATGCAAATTCCAATTGTTAGTTCCTGTCTCCATCTCCGGGATGTTTGTCTCGGTCTGATGTATTTAAAGGATTGCAGAAAAGGATCAGGCAGAAAGCCAGTAGCCAGAAAGTAGCCAGAAAGCTTGTAGTGTGTTGAGTGTCTCTTCACTTCATACTATGTATTTTCTAAGTTCAGGTATGCATATTATATTTTTTAGATGCATCTTTGAGAATTTGATGTTTTATATTGATATGATTTGATAAGTTTGAATTGGATATGTAATTGTCAGAATACATCTTTACCTGACTGATAATACATTGTTTTATTCTGTTTTACTCTGTAATTATTGATTCTAGTAGATGACAGTAGATGTAGTAGATTCTATGTTGAATCCTTGTTAGCTACATGAGCACCAATGAACGAGTTAATATAAAATAAAGAGTTTAACTAGAATAATCAGATGTCAGAAGAATACTAATTAGAAACAGACATACAACCAATTTGCATTCCAACCTAAATTTGAGGTCATAATAAAATGGAGTCAGATTTGAGTTTAACCTAAAAATGAATAACTCTACGGGCTGAAAGACCGATCATGCAGGAAACCTTCATCCAGCACGGATTCCTTCCTTGGACCGAGTGCCTGGACCTTACACTAAATGATTTTAATGTAATGTTAACATTGCTGTATTTTTATTAAATGAGTAGTATTTGTATGTGTGTTATTTTTAAATTATATGTTTTATGTGGTGGACAATATTGAAACATGAAATTTTTAATATTTATTTTATTTTACTATTTAGTTTGTTACTATTTATTTTATTTGGTTGTTATTTATTTCATGCATTTGCATTTATTTGATTTATATTAATTTATAGTATGAGTACCTGATGTCATATGTTGCATGTTCTTTTGTTGTTGTTTTTTTTTTTGTTTTTTAAAAGACATAAAACCAATAATTTATAGGTTGGTTTTAACAAGGATTTGTAGCATTTAAAAAACTATGGATTTGTAGCGCTTAAAGGGGTGAAGTTTTTACACTGTTAAAGAGTTGATTCCATGCTAAACATGGACAAAGTTTCAAAATTTAATTGACATTTGAAGGAGTATTTCTGTTCCAAAAATATCCTTCCGGTTTGTCAAAAGTTTTGGAATTTTTTTTCGAGTATGGCTCTGTGTGACGTTAGATGGAGCTGGAATTTCCTTATATGGGTGCTAAGGCACTTCTGCCGGAAGAGCGCGCCCCATATAGCAGAGCGTGGATGGAGTTTATTTTACAGAGCATCAACGAGTTTGCAAGTGTTTGTGTTTGTTCCCTGCATTTAAGATGCTTGTTTTACAAACAAGGCCCAGTTTGATCATGATTTGACATCGCTTATTTCTTAAGGATAATGCAGTCCAAACGTAAAAGGGTCACATCGCTGTGTTGGAACCGAATCGGTGAGTAAACCTGCTTCAAATATCTCTGTGTTGTTAACTAGCTTATCGGCACGTAGCACATCAAGTAAACAACATGCGATGTTGTCATCAAACTGCACTTTCCACATGCACAGCTTAAAAAAATAAATAAAAACTTTTCCAAAACCGCTAAGCAAATATATACAGTTTCAGTACATACCACACAGAGACGTTGTTGCTGATGCTGCTCTTGTTAAATTTCAGCCTCTGATCTGATTCTGGATCATACATATACAGTATTGTTCAAAATAATAGCAGTACAATGTGACTAACCAGAATAATCAAGGTTTTAGTATATTTTTATTGCTACTGGCAAACAAATTACCAGTAGGTTCAGTAGATTGTCAGAAAACAAACAAGACCCAGCATTCATGATATGCACGCTCTTAAGGCTGTGCAATTGGGCAATTAGTTGAAAGGGTGTGTTCAAAAAATAGCAGTGTCTACCTTGACTGTACAAACTCAAAACTATTTTGTACAAACATTTTTTTTTCCTGGGATTTAGCAATCCTGTGAATCACTAAACTAATATTTAGTTGTATGACCACAGTTTTTAAAACTGCTGACATCTGTGTGGCATGGAGTCAACCAACTTGTGGCACCTCTCAGCTGTTATTCCACTCCATGATTCTTTAACAACATTCCACAATTCATTCACATTTCTTGGTTTTGCTTCAGAAACAGCATTTTTGATATCACCCCACAAGTTCTCAATTGATTAAGGTCTGGAGATTGGGCTGGCCACTCCATAACATTAATTTTGTTGGTTTGGAACCAATACTTTGCCCGCTTTACTAGTGTGTTTTGGGTCATTGTCTTGTTGAAACAACCATTTCAAGGGCATGTCCTTTCAGCATAGGGCAACATGACCTCTTCAAGTATTTTAACATATGCAAACTGATCCATGATCCCTGGTATGCGATAAATAGGCTCCAACACCATAGTAGGAGAAACATGCCCATATCATGATGCTTGCACCTCTATGCTTCACTGTCTTCACTGTGTACTGTGGCTTGAATTCAGAGTTTGGGGTCGCCTCACAAACTGCCTGTGGCTCCTTGGACCCAAAAAAGAACAATTTTACTCTCATCAGTCCACAAAATTTTCCTCCATTTCTCTTTAGGCCAGTTGATGTGTTCTTGGCAAATTGTAACCCTCTTCTGCACATGCCTTTTTTTTTAACAGAGGGACTTTATGGGGATTCTTGAAAATAGATTAGCTTCACACAGACGCCTTCTAACTGCCACAGTACTTACAGGTAACTCCAGACTGTCTTTGATCATCCTGAGGTGATCATTGGCTGAGCCTTTGCCATTCTGGTTATTCTTCTATCCATTTTGATGGTTGTCTTCCGCTTTCTTCCACGCTCTCTGGTTTTGCTTCTCATTTTAAGGCATTGGAGATCATTTTAGCTGAACAGCCTATCATTTTTTGCACCTCTTTATAGGTTTTCCCTCTCTAATCAACTTTTAATCAAAGTACGCTGTTCTTCTGAACAATGTCTTGAACGACCCATTTTCCTCAGCTTTCAAATGCATGTTCAACAAGTGTTGGCTTCATCCCTTAAATAGGGGCCACCTGATTCACACCTGTTTCTTCACAAAATTGATGACCTCAGTGATTGAATGCCACACTGCTATTTTTTTTAACACACCCCTTTCAACTAATTCAACTAATTGCCCAATTGCACAGCCTTAAGAGCGTGCATATCATGAATGCTGGGTCTCATTTGTTTCTGAGAATCTACTGAACCTACTGGTAACTTGTTTGCCAGTAGCAATAAAAAATATCTGAAAAACCTTGATTATTCTGGTTAATCACATTGTACTGCTATTATTTTGAACAATACTTCGCTGAATCTGACTGTTAGCCATGGTTTGTTTTGGATGTGTTTTTCCTCATGGTAATGTCACAGCTTCCACATGCTCTCAACACAAAAGCCTACTGGCTCGTGATTCTTTAGCTCCTCCACACGTCGTGCCTCCAGCCGGTGGTGTTTTTCCGGAAAAATCGGTACAGACTATCTTTCTCTTATAAATATAATAAAACGAAAGACTTTTTGGCGTTATGAAGGATGCAGTACTACTCTATAGGTACTCAAGATTAACAGGATATTGAGTGAAACGAGCATTTCACCACCCTTTAAAAAAAAAAAAAAAAAAAACCTTTGAATTTATAATCAACAATATTGTTGTTTTATTTATCAATCATTTTTAACATGTTCAGACTGAGCCAATAGACCATTTTAACAGGATTAATTAAATATTAATACAATGTTTGGGTCTAGCTAAAAAAAAAAAGAAAGAAAAATCATTTTCATGAAAATGATTAACATGTATTTCTAGCATTTTGGAAAAGAGCTCCTCATACATTGATTGATGACATTGTATTATAATAGCCTATTACACCACCCAAATATGTATTAACTTTCTAATTATCGTTGAATGTGCATAAAAGCCTTAAACATAAAACAACAGGACAAAATATAGTTCATGACTAGATAGTAAGGTCTGTTTTGGGCTTTGTTTCTTGTTAATTGTTTTCATGTTTTTTTTTTGTTTTTTTTTGTAGATTGTTTCATGCTGTTAGTGTCATGCTTCCCTTGCCCTCTTGTCTTCATGCTGTTGGTTCCTTTTTTCATTGTGTCATGTTCTGATTGGTTGTCTTAGTCATGTGTCTTGTTCCCAATTGGTTTGTTCTTGTCATGTGACCTGTATTGTTTGTTATAGGTAGACCTGTTTTTGCCATTGTGCCTTATCATGTATTAATGCTTTAACCTGCTATTTGTGAGTCTAGTATACAGCTGCCTCTGGTTCTAGTGTCAAATGTAACATACACCGTACAGACCAAAGTTTGGACACACCTTTTCATTCAAAGAGTTTTCTTTATTTTCATGACTATGAAAATTGTCGAGTCACACTGAAGGCATCAAGGGCTATTTGACCAAGAAGGAGAGTGATGGGGTGCTGCTCCAGATGACCTGGCCTCCACAGTCACGGACCTGAACCCAATCGAGATGGTTTAGGGGTGAGCTGGACCAGACAGAAGAGCAAAAGGGCCAACAAGTGCTAAGCATCTCTGGGAACTCCTTCAAGACTGTTGGAAGACCATTTCAGGTGACTACCTCTTGAAGCTCATCAAGAGAATGCCAAGAGTGTCAAAGCAGTAATCCAAGTAAAGGTGGCTACTTTGAAGAACCTAGAATATGAAATTTTTCATTTTTTTTTACACTTTTTTGTTATGTTATAATTCCATATATAATTCCACGTGTTAATTCATAGTTTTGATGCCTTCAGTGTGAATCTACAATTTTCATAGTCATGAAAATAAAGAAAACTCTTTGAATGAGAAGGTGTGTCCAAACTTTTGGTCTGTACTGTATGTTCCAAGTAAACAGACCATATTGTGTACGATTTCTAGTATATCATGTTGCAGGTTTAGCCTATTATTCTTGATTTCTCACAACTTATTGTGTAGATCGAAATGACAGCCCTTTATTACAACATGAGGAAACTGTGTAGTTTTAATGGTTTCATAACGGATGTTTCATGACCATAAAATGCAGTAAGAGCCTTTGTGTAATTTACTTTTTTATGCTTTAGGCTGTAGCCTGAAGTATCTCACATTTTCAAATTAACTTGAACTAAAATCTATTTTAACTTAATTTTCTAATGATTTTTAAGGATGTTAAAATGTTATATTATCAATATATTTTTGTTTTATTTTGTTATTTGATCTCAGTTTACAAAACAAAATCATTGAGCCACCTGGTGGTTGTTTTGTAACGACTTTAACACACGACTGACTTGCAGTTAATGCCGTGGCCCTGTGGCAGCAGTACATTTGGTGGTATTAGGCATTTTGGTTGGCCACCAACTGTAGGTCATAAAACATGAGGAAAATATTTGGGAATAAAATGAAATAAAATATCAGCAATCACAGACAATTGCATTAGGACAGTAAGTACTTTGTGTTGAAATTTTAACTGAAATTGTGAGAAAAACTCAAACTTGGAAGATTGCATTGGATTAAAATCACAAAATATGTCCTTTGTGTGGTTCCTTTTGGTTTTGTTTTGCCTAGAGTTTGGAACTGGCTTCTTAATCATTTATTCTAGATTTTTAGTCTTATAACTATAACCTTATGTTCACAGAACACTATATAATTGTTTATAGTTCAATTACAGGTTTTTCAGGTTGAATTGTTTAAAGATAACATGGTATTACCAAAATGTGTTGTTGTTATGTAAAGGAGGGAAAACACTTTATTCAGAGGCCCAAACCCAATATGTAAAATTTGGCAGTTGCTAACATTTATATTTGATATGATATTTATACAGGTAGCTAGTAAATTAATGCCAGTGAGATCTTTACCTGATGGACTTCAATTTACAGCATTCATCCTGTAGGAAATCACTGAGCTCCTTCACTCCTGACTGTCCAGGATCATTTCCTGTGAGATCCAGCTCTATCGGGTGTGAAGGATTTGATCTCAGAGCTGAAGCCAGAGCTTTATAACCTTCTTCTGTGATACAGCAGTCTGAAAGTCTGTATATAAAAGAAGCTGTTAAGTATTGCATGTTCTACTCCAAATAAAATAAAGAACACAACATTATAGTTAATATTTTAATAATATATGATATATTAATAAATGGTTCTAAAGATGTAATGTTACAAAACGGAAAACAAGTTATGAAATACAAAATGTATGCTAATTTAATGGTATTTTAAAATGGGCAAAATTGTCTCATAGACTCCATAAATACACCTATTGACCAGTGCTTTAATGATAACATTTAACTAAATAAACTATCTGCCCAACATTGAAAACTGTCATAATTCATTTCCCCTCATGCTGTTTTCCAAATGTAAGTGGTAGGACATTAGGACCCAGTAGATACCACCTCGAGCTGCATTACTCGGCCAGCTATTTAGGGTGACGTAGTCACGAGCGATAAACTAAGCTGGCATTCCAACATAGTGTGTCGGTACAAGGGGGGAATGAAAGCACCAGGATCAATGGTTTAAACCAGTGCTGTTGTCGTTCTTGAGGCTGGAGATTGGCCATTGGACAAAACAGTTGTTCTGGGCAAACTGTTGCAGGTACCAAGTTAGATTTATGAAATGTGGTGAATGATTGTTAAAGCTTGGTATATTGATTTTGTATCTCCTGTCACAGTAACATCGTGAGATTGTGGTGAAGACTCATTGTGCAAATTTGTTTGCTATTCAGGACGGTGTCCAGTCACTGTTTTTCCTATTTAGTTTTAGCTATATAAACTGCCTACCATATTTTATACTAGTGTTTGCTGAAGCGCCCTAGAGGCATGTGAAGAGAGGGGAGAGATATCGGATTGTGTGTTTTACACTGTGTTTGTTTTGTTTTGTTTTTTTTACTCTCTCTGATAACTTGTGTATACAATGTGAGGTTCTCTAATTGAAATACTAGGGTGTATGTGTAGTTTTCCAAAGAGACAAAACGCCTGTAGTGGCGTGTGTGTGAAGTGAAGAGGGATATTGCTGTGAATCACGTGATCTATTTAATTGGGTTGTGTTACCTGTGTATTCTTAAATTATTTATTAAGAGTGACGGTGGTGTGCTTTAAATTCTGACACGTCTCAGGAGGAAAACTCCGTGCCTGCCCTTAACCATTTGGTGTTTGCATTGAGGGAAGTTTCATAAAGTATAACAGTTGTCTTTTAAAGATTGTTTATATAATCGAATAATTGTAAAAATATAAATAAATGTATTTTTTTCTGACATACCAGCTTCCATCTGTCCCTTTAATTAGGGGTGGCTTCATGGAAACCAGGTGGCTCTTTTGAGCTGAATATGTTATAATTTGATTTTATTTAGTATGAGAGTGTTAGACTCCTGAAGGTCACATTTGGCGTAGTCGCAGGGTCGCTGGGTGGTTGCTGGTAGTGTCGCCTCTTCCTCATATATGTGTATATATATATTTTACAAATTTATTTGTATAACGGGTGGCAGTTAGGTTTATTAGGGTAAAGGAAAAACAGTGGCTGGCAAGGAGGATCGGAGAAGCTGCCCAAGACCAGCTGGACTTTAACCTCAAGACAAGTGTTTTTTTTTTTTTTTTTATGATCATTGTTATTATCACTGTTGTTGTTGTTTTTATATATATATATATATATATATATATATATATATATATATATATATATATATATATTTATTTATTTATTTTTTTTCTTTCTTTCTTTATCATGTCCGTAGGTTCAGAAGATCAGATTAGGGCTCTGACTGAGCAGCTCCAGCAGCTGCAAGCCGTTAATACCAGGCTTCAACAGGAAGCAGCAGCAACTAAATGCTGTGGCAGGACAGGGAGGGGCAACCAGCAGTCAGCAAGAAAGTTTAGTAAACCCAAGGTATGTCATTATCCCAAGAGAGCGAAATGCCCAAGGTTTTCAGGGAGTAATAGTACTGGATGTCTGGGGGTTGAGGAGTGGGTAGAAGAAGCCCGTAGATGTTTAAGTTCCAAACATATGACCCCTACTGAGCAGGCATTGTTCTTGTATGACCATCTTGATGGGGAAGCCAAGTCAGAGATTCGATTTTGTCCCAGTGTAGATAGAAATAACCCTGATCGAATCCTGGCTATTTTGTTTGAAACATTTGGTTGCCCTCAATCTTATATTGAAGCTCAGAAACAATTCTTTCAACACGCCAGCGTGATGGGGAATCTCACTGAATTTTCTCATGCAATAATGTCTTTAATGGAGATAATTGAGCTAAGAATCCAGGGGTATTCCTGATTCTGATATTGTAATTCGTGATCATTTTGCTGAGTATGTCCGTGATAATATGCTTCGAGAGAGTTACGCTCATAAGATCACAACCTAGTATGTCCTTTATTGATGTTCTAGCTAAGCTCTCGTGGTCAGATGATGGGGAGCTGCCTAGCCTTCCCGGCTAGAGCCTACTCTTGTGATACCCACATTGATGCCTGTGAATTGGGGTAAACTCAAGTGCTGTAGCAGTAGAATCAGCTAAAGAAATTAGTGAGTTAAAAGAAACTTATGCGTAAGCAACAAGTACAGTTAGATACAATTTTGCAACGTTTGTCTAACCCAGTTTGGCATGCTGCCCCCAGTGGCCCTAGCACCCAGCCTCGCGATATCGGTTTGATTCAGAAGGCCAACCTATCTGTATGCGTGTGGACACCCAGGTCTATAGCTAGGCAAGTGGAAGTACTTGGTAGAACCTTGTCTCGAATGGGCATTTTGGTTGTATCGAGATCCCGGATGTACAGACTCAGACAAGAAACGTAATATTCCTGGTCTGTTGGGAATGAATATTCTGCAAAGTTGTTACCAAGAGCTGTTTAGTCAGTATGGCACTGCGTTATTTCATTCCCCACCAGCTGTACCTGATGTGCTGAAAAATGCTATATCCGAATGTCAGGTTCTTGAACGTTAACTGATTCAGAATTTATCGGTAGTGTCTCAATTCCCCCAGGTCCCTCCATTTGTGTTCCCTCTGGGTCATTTAAGCTAGTCCCAGCCTTGTGCAGACAGGGAGTTGGTCTGCTTATTCCTGCTGCATTTTAGAACCCCCAGGTATAGGCGACTGGCAACTACCTGCAGACCTCCTGATTCCATCTTCCTTGGTAACTATTGGTGAGGGGACGGTCTATGTACCCTTGGTTAATATAGGTTCTCAGGACAGGTGGTTAAGACCCTGACTTTTAGGTAGACTTCAAATGGTTAGTGTATGTCCCCATAATCAATCCCTAATTTTGGCAGCAAGAGAGTTGTGAAAGTCCTACTGTGTTCATTCAGTCAGCTGAAGTAGTGAATTGCACCGTCCCTGGTCTGGCCAATATATCATGGCCTAATCTAGAAGAGGCAGAACAGGAAGAGGCTAAGGCTTTGTTGGAGAAGTATAGTGTGGTTTTAGTCAGAATGAAGGGATTTAGGATGCACGAACTTGATAGAGCATGAGATTCCCTTGTTAGATAATGCACCTATTGCAACGTTATAGACACTCCCTCCCTCCCTCCCAGTATGATCTTGTGAAGGCTCATATCCAAGATTTGGTAGAGCAGGGGTAGTGTGGGTGAGTTGTAGCCCTTCTCCTCCCCATTGTGGTGGTTAATAAGAAGGATGGGTCAATAGCCTGCGTGGATTATCGCCAATTAAATGCTAAGACCAGGAAGGATGCTCCCCTTCCAGCATAGAGGAATCTTTAGGACGCTCTGACTGGTGCTTGCATGTTTTCTACATTGGATTTGGCGAGTGGTTACAACCAGGTCCCAGTAGCGAGAAGGATCAAGCTAAGACCGCTTTCTGTACACCTTTTGGTCTGTTTGAATTTAAGCGATGCCATTCGCCTTTGTAATGCACCAGGAACATTCAAGAGATTGATGGAGCGCATCATTGGAGATGAACGATTTCACTCCCTCCTCCTATATTTGGATGATGTGGTTGTGTTTTCTTCATCATTTCAGAATCATCTGGAGCGGTTGGAGCTAGTGCTACACCGGTTGCAACAGAATGGCCTGAAACTTAAACTCAAAAATGTCACTTCTTCCAGCCAGAGGTAAAGTACCTTGGTCATGTCATTTCGATCTGAGTGTCGCCACTGATCCCGACAAGATCAGTGCTGTTAAAGAGTGGAAAACTCCATCAACTGTCGAGAATTGCGCTCTTTCTTGGGCTTTGTCTCTTACTATAGGAGGTTTGTGGAAGATTTTGCAAAGTATGCTGCCCTCTCCACAAATTAGTAGCAAAGTTGCAGGCTTCCAGTAAAAGAGCTAGGCCCAGATCAAATGGCTCCTGGAGTGATCACTGGGACTGGAGTTGCAACAGGCATTCCATCTGCTTAGGAGAAATTGGTTGGGGCCCCAGTATTGGGGTATGCAGATTTTACCAGACCATTTGTTCTAGAAGTGGATGCTAGCAATTTGGGCTGGGGCAGTCCTGTCCCAGGAACAGGGAGGAGGGCAACGCCGCCACTTGCATAGTCAAGCCGTGGGCTTAGACCTACTGAAAGGAATATGACAAATTATTCGCTATGAAATTAGAGCTGCTTGTACTTAAATGGGTGGTAACGGAAAAATTTAGAGACTATCTTCTTGGCTCAAAATTTACAGTCCTACAGACAACAACCCTCTTGTTATCTCCATAGCTAAATGGGTGCTGTAGAACAACGCTGGCATCACAGCTGGCACTTTTGATTTTACTCTGATGTACAGACCTGGGGCCTCTAATAAGAATGCAGATGCACTTTCTCGCTTGCCTCCTGCCCTGCTGCCAAGTTCTATGGGAGAAGTGCTCTTGGTATCACAGTTCCTGAAGAGGTTGAACAAGCTTGCATTAAACACCATCAGCAGTGTTCTGCTTTTACATCTATTATTGAAGCGCTCCAGCAAGAGGTAAAGCCGACCTGCAAGTGTTACAGGCTGAAGCGCAGTGATACAGGCTTTCTTGGTGTATTGGAAACGTGGTGAGGTCCCCTCAGCTTTGAGGCGGGCCAAGGAATCTCCAGCAGTCCTGGAAATGGTTGCCAGTGGAATAGAATCCAAGAACAGCAGGGAGTATTGATCGACGAAGTCATGTCCCAGGGGTAGAGAGGAAGTGTTACAGCTGTTGTTACCACAGAGGCTGAGAAGTGAGTACTGACTAATCTTCATGACAATCATGGTCATCAAGGGTGGAGCGTACTACCACCCTTTGCTATCAACGCTGTTACTGGCCCTTTATCGTCAAGATATTGAGCGCTGGTGTCAAAATGTATTCGGTGCCTGGCAGCCAAAGCTGTACAGCCAAAGGTGAGAACTTTATGGGCAGCCTGCTTGCTTCTAGACCTCTAGAGATTGTGGCCATTGATTTTACCACGCTTGAACGAGCTAGTGATGGTAGAGAAAACCTCCTCGTTGTGACCGATGTATTTTCTAAGTTTTCACAAGCATATCCTACATCTGACCAGAGGGCTGTGACAGTCGCTCAATTCTTACGGAACAATGGTTTTATACCTATGGTGTCCCAAAGCGGATCCATTCAGACCAAGGACGAAACTTTGAGGGAGAGCTACTGAAACGCCTATGTCAGTTGTATGGAATTGAGAAGTCAAGAACTAGCCCTTACCATCCAGAGGGAAATGGGCAATGTGAAGCCTCAACCTGTCATTGCACGATTTGCTGCACTTTACCCCAGAACAGAAAAGAGATGGCCTCATCATTTGCCTCAGTTGTTGTTTGCCTATAACACTTCAGTGCATAGCTCTACAGGATTCTCTCCCTATGAGTTGATGTTTGGAAGAAGGCCTTTTCTCCCTATAGACGCTCTGGGACAAACTGAGGAGGTGACATCGGGTGGGACAGTAGAAGACTGGGTTCGAGAACATCAGATGCATTTAACATCAACCTATCTTAAAGCTAACCCAATTGGAAGCTGCAGCGCTTCTCGAGCACAACATCGTTTCAGTCTCATTGCCAATTCTGCCGATTGGCTCATTGGTGTACAGGAAGTCATCCCCTGGTTGCCATAAAATCCAAGACCAGTGGGAGCCTGTTGTACAGTATTGTTCAAAATAATAGCAGTACAATGTGACTAACCAGAATAATCAAGGTTTTTCAGATATTTTTTTATTGCTACTGGCAAACAAGTTACCAGTAGGTTCAGTAGATTCTCAGAAAACAAATGAGACCCAGCATTCATGATATGCACGCTCTTAAGGCTGTGCAATTGGGCAATTAGTTGAATTAGTTGAAAGGGGTGTGTTAAAAAAATAGCAGTGTGGCATTCAATCACTGAGGTCATCAATTTTGTGAAGAAACAGGTGTGAATCAGGTGGCCCCTATTTAAGGATGAAGCCAACACTTGTTGAACATGCATTTGAAAGCTGAGGAAAATGGGTCGTTCAAGACATTGTTCAGAAGAACAGCGTACTTTGATTAAAAAGTTGATTAGAGAGGGAAAACCTATAAAGAGGTGCAAAAATGATAGGCTGTTCAGCTAAAATGATCTCCAATGCCTTAAAATGGAGAGCAAAACCAGAGAGACGTGGAAGAAAACGGAAGACAAACCATCAAAATGGATAGAAGAATAACCAGAATGGCAAAGGCTCAGCCAATGATCACCTCCAGGATGACCAAAGACAGTCTGGAGTTACCTGTAAGTACTGTGACAGTTAGAAGACGCTCTGTGTGAAGCTAATCTATTTTCAAGAATCCCCAGAAAGTCCCTCTGTTAAAAAAAAAGGCATGTGCAGAAGAGGTTACAATTTGCCAAAGAACACATCAACTGGCCTAAAGAGAAATGGAGGAAAATTTTGTGGACTGATGAGAGTAAAATTGTTCTTTTGGGTCCAAGGCCACAGGCAGTTTGTGAGCGAACCCCCAAACTCTGAATTCAAGCCACAGTACACCGTGAAGACAGTGAAGCATGGAGGTGCAAGCATGTTTCTCCTACTATGGGCATGTTTCTCCCTACTATGGTGTTGGGCCTATTTATCGGATACCAGGGATCATGGATCAGTTTGCATATGCTAAAATACTTGAAGAGGTCATGTTGCCCCATGCTGAAGAGGACATGCCCTTGAAATGGTTGTTTCAACAAGACAATGACCCAAAACACACTAGTAAACGGGCAAAGTCTTGGTTCCAAACCAACAAAATTAATGTTATGGAGTGCAGCCCAATCTCCAGACCTTATTCCAATTGAGAACTTGTTGGGTGATATCAAAATGCTGTTTCTGAAGCAAAACCAAGAAATGTGAATGAATTGTGGAATGTTATTAAAGAATCATGGAGTGGAATAACAGCTGAGAGGTGCCACAAGTTGGTTGACTCCATGCCACACAGATGTCAAGCAGTTTTAAAAAACTGTGGTCATACAACTAAATATTAGTTTAGTGATTCACAGGATTGCTAAATCCCAGAAAAAAAAAATGTTTGTACAAAATAGTTTTGAGTTTGTACAGTCAAAGGTAGACACTGCTATTTTTTTGAACACACCCCTTTCAACTAATTGCCCAATTGCACAGCCTTAAGAGCGTGCATATCATGAATGCTGGGTCTTGTTTGTTTTCTGACAATCTACTGAACCTACTGGTAACTTGTTTGCCACGTGAGCAATAAAAAATATACTAAAACCTTGATTATTCTGGTTAGTCACATTGTACTGCTATTATTTTGAACAATACTGTATATGAAGTAGTGCGATGTCTGGATGAGGTTGGGTCACTATACAAAATCAAGCTCCAAGGGTCAGTCAGTTCCAGAGCGGAATATCCATCGACAAGAATTGCCCATTGCCAATCCATTTAGGCTCCCAACCCATGTGCGATTGAGGTGGAGATATTGGAAGATGTGCCCAAGGGGATGTGGTACTCAGCCCTGATCCTAGTACAGACGAGGAATTTGACTTGGGGATGTGTGCCCGTTGAATTCACATGATTCTGAAAGGCAGATATGTGTTGCAGCCCCGTTGTTATCTGGGCAATTAAATGAACAACCTTCTTGTCTAGGTTCCGATTCCATGGAGTTGAGCCAGGACCTTGGGTGTGGTGGATCGGAGGAAGAAGAACAAGCATCAATCCAACCAACTCGACGAACCACACGGCTAACAGCAGGCCAGCACTCTAATCGTTTTCATCTTCCTCGTCGGTTGTAAGAAATGAGGAGGGTGGGGAGGAGGTTATAACTCACCCTACAGTCAATGCATTACATGCAGTGTTTAGACCCTGGTGTTGACCTTATTTTGTTTCTGTCCCGGACGGTGACATTTTTACAGGGAGGTGAATGTAAGTGGTAGGACATTAGGACCCAGTAGATACCACCTCGCGCTGCATTACTCGCCAGCTATTTAGGGTGACGAGTCACAGACCAATAAGCTAAGCTGGCATTCCAACATAGTGTGCGGTACAGCTGGGGAATGAAAGCACCAGGATCAATGGTTTAAACCAGTGCTGTTGTCATTGCTTGAGGCTGAGATTGGCCATTGGACAAAACAGTTGTTCTGGGCAAACTGTTGCAGGTACCAAGTTAGATTTATGAAATGTGGTGAATGATTGTTAAAGCTTGGTATATTGATTTTTGTATCTCCTGTCACAGTAACATCGTGAGATTATGGTGAAGACGCATTGTGCAAACATTTGTTTGCTATTCAGGACGTGTGTCCAGTCACTGTTTTTCCTATTTAGTTTTAGCTATATAAACTGCCTACCATATTTTATACTAGTGTTTGCTGAAGCCCTAGAGGCATGTGAAGAGAGGGAGAGATATCGGATTGTGTGTTTTACACTGTGTTTGTTTTGTTTTTGTTTTTTTACTCTCTCTGATAACTTGTGTATACAATGTGAGGTTCTCTAATTGAAATACTAGGGTGTATGTGTAGTTTTCCAAAGAGACAAAACGCCTGTAGTGCGTGTGTGTGAAGTGAAGAGGGATATTGCTGTGAATCACGTGTGATCTATTTAATTGGGTTGTGTTACCTGTGTATTCTTAAATTATTTATTAAGAGTGACGTGTGGTGTGCTATAAATTCTGACACGCTCTCAGGAGGAAAACTCCGTGCCTGCCCTTAACCATTTGGTGTTTGGATTGAGGGAAGTTTCATAAAGTATAACAGTTGTCTTTAAAGATTGTTTATATAATCGAATAATTGTAAAAATATAAATAAATGTATTTTTTCTGACATACCAGCTTCCATCTGCCCTTTAATTAGGGGTGGCTTAGTGAAACCAGGTGGCTCTTTTGAGCTGAATATGTTATAATTTGATTTTATTTAGTATAGAGAGTGTTAGACTCCTGAAGGTCACACAAAATTGGACTTTCTTCAGAAAACACATAAGAGGATGATAGGCAGACTCAAGTGTAGGGCTGGTACCGAACTTCGATGCCTTTAAGGTATCGAAAGAAAAACTTCGATATTATGAGTATCGAAAAATTATTTATCTTTCGTGCCAAATTTCGGTTCCAAAAGTCAAGCGGACGCTTTTTCTTTTTTTTTGCCAAGCAGCTGTGTCTGTGTGTGAGCTTGTAGCATATGTGCTTGTAAGGGCCTAAATTGCCGGATTGGTGTCCACCACCCGGAGCGTGATGGGGAGGATTTCTGAAGATACTCGCAGTCACACAACACAAGTGTAGTTGTTTTTCTCAAAACGTTTCCATTTTACAATGCCAAAGAGGTCTAAAGTGTGGCTACACTTTATAAAAGAAAACACGGACGGGGCTAGCGATTTTAGGGGTTGGGGGCTAGCAATTTTGCAGCCCTGCACCTCAGATCTATCCAGTTGGTGAAACACTGATTTCCACACTGGTTTCGTAAACAAAATAAATTATTATTTTAAAATATTGACTCAAAAGAATCATCTGTTCACTAATCGGATCATGAACTTGTATTACCGAGCCAAAGATTATCTAACATCTTGAATGAATAAAGACTTCAAGATCATCTGTAAAGCACATAAAGCTAGCTTTGAGTTTCTAAACTTCCATTTCATGCATGATTCTTATGGATCTGCTAACTGAATGCAAAGTGTGAGTTCTAGGAGAATATTTGTGTCTTGATGAGCATGTATCGCTCACTAGGAGTACGCTAAATGAACAGCTGCTGCGCACCCCTATATAAACTCTGGCACCCCTGTAGCCACCCCAGGATTATTTGCAGTGTGTACTATTAATTTAAATGCAGAATGTAAATTAACAATAGTTTAAGAAGTGAAAAAAAAGTGCAGCACCTGCTGCAGCCACAGTTTTGTGTCTCTGAGCAACATTAAAGTGTTTCATTCATGAATGAATCAACCGCTTAAATGATTCGATCGGTTCAATCGCAATGATTCACTTATTAACAGTGACTCGCTGCCACCTATTGTCGGATTTAATTTCATATTTTATGGAACCTTTTCATTTTTTAATAATTTCAAACATCAGTTTTCAATGTTTTATCTTTAAAATATCAAAACATTATTTATTCATTTGTAACTGCAGGTTAAAGTATTCCATGTTCCACGGAGCTGCATTAAACAGTGTGTAAAACATCTAAATGGCACTTCAGATGCAGCTTCTGTTTTATCTGCATTGCAAAGATCAATTTTGTTGATACTGATTGCATTTGCTTGGTAACAGCCACAATGCCAGTATTTGACCTAGAATATGGTGCACACTTTTAAAAACAATGGTGTAAAGGTAAAAAAAAAAATCAGGTGTCAGCACAATTAAAAATAACATATCAGCACAATAACACTCAGCAAAATAGTGAATTATCGTTATCGATAAAATGATATCATTTTATCGATAACGCTTGAATGATTTTATGGACACTACGTCCATGTTTTTTACAGTCTAAGGGAAGAATATTACCCTATGTCAAAGTGAAACTGAGGTAAATAAAGTAGCAGAAATTAAAGCCTCCAGTTTTCTTTTTTTTTTTTTCAAATAAACATGATAAATGTAAATTAACATGCATAAAAGTGGATAAATTAAAATACACACTTCAGTTTTTCCAATTTGCACTGTGTGTTTTCCAACAGGTGACAGATCGTCTCATTCCCTGAGTCCCCTAGTTTATTTCCACTCAGATCCAGCTCTATCAGGTTTGAAGGATTTGAGTTTAAAGCTCAGTCAGAACACGACAATCTTCTGATGTGACACTGCTGTTATTCAAACTGTTAAGAGAACAAACAGTTACAGTTTCAACTAAGTATTTACCAATAGTTATTAGTTAAAAGTCAGCACCTTCTGGTAAATAATACATTAAACACATCCAGCAGCAAATTCACAAGTATTTTAAATGATTATATTAATGATAATACTCACATCAGTGTGTTGAGTTTACAGTGTTTATCTTGCAGTAGAGCAGCGATCTGATTCACTCGGTGTCTCCTAGTTCACGCTCACTCAGATTCAGCTCACTCAGGAGTAACGGGTTTTACCCACGATTCCTTTCACATACTGACAGGCTTCATCTCGCAGGACCCAAAACCTACCAAAGAGAAGATGAAGCAGGATTCAATTCAACTAAACTTGGTGTAAAAAAAAAAGAAAAAAAAAGAAAACGATCTGATTCTGATGGGAATCAGAGAGAAATTGTTTATCTTGAATTTACTTTGATGCAAAAAAAACTGTATTATTGAAATAACATTTCTATTATCGATTCAACTGCATATCATGTCTCACCTCAGTGTCTTTAGTTGACAGTTTGGATCCTGTAGTAAATCATTGAGCTCCTTCACTCCAGATTGTCCAGGATCATTTCCTGTGAGATCCAGCTCTATCAGGTGTGAAGGGTTTGATCTCAGAGCTGAAGCCAGAGCTTTATAACCTTCTTCTGTGATACTGCAGTCTGAAAGTCTAGAACAAGAATGAAATCAACTGATTAAGCAGCTATAGTAGAATTTACCTTAACAATATTAATCCCTAAAGTGACCTTCTACAATGAATTGCAAAGTGAAAACTAATAGCCAGTCACATGGGCAAACAAAAGGCTCAGAGACCTTTAAAATGTCATCTCACATGAGAATCTCCAGTGATCTTCAGTCACTCACAGTAACTATGTATCCATACAAATTTATGAATTAACTTAAGCACAAAATTGGAATATTACATGAAACATTTGCACATAAAGCACTGTTTCCATCCAGTGAGTTGAAGAGAACAAAATATTTTGTTAAATTCCACATAGTGCAAGTAGAAGTCAATGCATATAACAATTTTTGTATACAATAAATTCCAAGCTTCAGACTATGTAGATGAAAACTAAAACTATGAAACTATTTAACAAACTGAATGAACAGTTTTGAAATAATATGTAAAACAAAATCTTTAAGTTTTTTGACATCCGTTTTCCTGTTATCATACAACTCACGCAGTATCTCCAATTCACACTTTATATTCTCTAGTCCAGTGCAGAGCAGCTTCACTCCTGAGTCCTGCAGATTATTATTGTTCATGTTCAACTCTTTCAGATTGGTATCTGATCCAAGAACTGTAGACAGAGCTGAACAGCTTCTGTCTGTTAAGTCACAATTATTCAGGCTACAAGGGAAAAAAAACACACATTAGATTGAATACCAACATTATAATACAGCACAGCTTTGTTGACAATGAGTTAAACATTTGAAAGCACTCCACTGTCTTTAGTGTTTTGAGATGGAGAATATGGAGGTTTATTGATTGCAACACTGAGAAGTTCTTGATAGACTTAAGGCCTGTTCACATCAAGCGTGATAACTATAAAGATAATGATAGAAGAAGATGTAGTTCTAAAAATCTTTCTCAATATTAAAGAATAGCAGAGTTCACACCACAGCTATAACGATTAAGGCACAGAAAAACAATATAGCTGGAATCACATTCAGAACTATTTTTCCCAGCTGATAAACAATAAAAACACTGACAGCCAGTCAGAATCAATCCTGCTTTTACGAGTTTGAAAGTTTAAAGCAGCAAACTTGCATGTGCTTAGAATAAACATATATTGTTTGCTGGTGTGGACAATAATATTGTTATCTTTATAGTTATAGTTCTTGGTGTGAACGGGGCTTTAGAGTTAATATTCATATTGGAGTAAAATAACTATGGAACAAAGTGTTTTATAAAAAAATGTACACTGTTCTCCTGATACTGTTGATAAAAAAGCTGCTAAATAAAACTCATTTAATGACTTACAGAGCTCTTTTGGAGGTTTGATGACTGATAATAATCTAACAAGACACTCATCTGATTTCTTGAATTTCTGAAGCTCAAACTCCTCCAGCTCCTTTTCTGATGTCAACAACACAAAGGTCAAAGCAGACCACTGGGCAGGTGAAAGATCAGAAGATGAGAGACTTCCTTTGCTAAGGTGAGTCTGAATCTCTTTCACCAGAGTTTGATCATTCAGTTCATTCAGACAGTAGAACAAATTAATGGATCTCTCTGGAGACAGATTAGCTTCTAATTTCTGCTTGATGTACTGAATTATTTCCTTTTGCTCTGGTCATTGTCATTTTGCTGAGTTAACAGACCTCGTAAGAGTTGCCGATTGGACTGGAGTGACAAACCGAGAAGGAAGCGAAGGAAAAGGTCCAGGTGTCCGCTGTGCTCTCAAGTGCCTTGTCCACTGCAGTTTTGAGCAAATCAGTCATGTTTTTTTGGATTTGGGCTGGAGTAACAGAACAAAAGGAAGTGAAGGAAAGGGTCCAGATGTCCATTGGAACTCTTAAGTGCATCGCCCATGGCAGTCTTGAGAAAATCAGTCATAGTTGGGTCATGAACAAACACACTTTTCATGTTGATGTCTAGAAACATATGTGCATAAGGGCTGCAATAAACTCTTGAATGCTCAAGTGAACAAAACAGTACATGGTACCAAGAATGATCCCAGTTTCCTCCTTAAAGATCTGGGTACACATGCCTGAATACACTGATGCTTTATAGATGTCAATACCACAGGCTTCCAGGTCTGTGTCATAGAAGATCAGGTTGTTTCTTTCCAGCTGATGAAATGCCAGTTTTCCCAGTGAAAGGATGGCATCTTTATCCCATGAAACATCTAGTGTATATTCTCCATCATACTTTCGCTCTGCTCTGCAGGATCTGAAAGCGGAGAAAGTGTGTGTACATCTGTGTCAGAGTCTTAGGGGTGTCTTCAGAATTCGATTCCTGAAGTGTTTTGGAGGCGCATCAGCCTGATTGTTTTGTAGATCATTATTTTTATTTTCCTTAAAAATTTTTTGGAGAACAGTGGCTAAAATCCTGCAGACAACTGGAATGTGACACATGATAAAGAGACTCTTTGATTTTTTAACATGATCAATGATTTCTTTGGCCAGATTCTGATCAGTGAATCTTTTCTGAAGTACTCCTCCTTTGTGCATCATTGAATCCTCTGTATCTCTGTTACCCGGTCGATACAGTCAGGAGGAATCTTACTGGCAGCTGCTGGTCTGGTGGTGATCCAGATGAGAGTAGAAGGAAGCAGATTTCCCTTGATGAGGTTTGTGAGGAGAACATCCAAAGAGACTTGTGATGAAACATCAAAACACAGCTCATTACTACAAAAGTCTAGAGGAAGGACAAATTCATCCAATCCATCAAGAATGAACAGTACTTTTGGTTCCTTCTTGCAATGTTCAATCCTTTTGTTTCCGGGAAAAACTCAGTTATAAGGTCCAACAAACTTTGTTTTTCTTTTTCCTTAAGTTCATCTCCGGAAAGGAAGAGGAAATATGAAGCTGATATCCTGATTATGTTTTCTTCAGCCCAATCTAAAACAAACTTTTGCACAGAGACTGATTTCCCAATGCCTGCAACTCCTTTTGTCAGTACAGTTCTTATCTGCTTGTCTTGTTCAGGTGCTTTGAACATGTTTGTGCACTCAACTGGTATCTCTTGTGATTCAGAATGTCTGGAAGTAACTTCAATCTGTCTTACCTCATGTTCAGTATTGATCTGTTCACTACAACCCTGAGTGATATAGAGATCTGTGTAGATGTTATTCAAGTGTTGAGTCACCTTGCTTTGCAATTCCTTCAAAAACACACTGATACTTTTCTTTAGGTTGCATTTTAGCTGATGAACAAAGATCAGCTCATCTAAATACAGAGACAAAAAAAGATTATTTTTAGTATTTTGTTTTAGTATTAGTTTTCACTGCTACATTTATAAGTGACAATATAACAGATGTGCATGAGTCTTTTACCTTCTAGAGTATTAGCAGCTTCATCTTGCTTCATCACTCTCAAGAAGTAGAGTGTGAGATCAAGAGCTGCTTCTTTGATACTGCATCTGTTCTCATTAAAATCCTTCACAAAGTATTGTATGTCTTCCTTTGTAATATTTTCTTAAAGTTTTCCAGTTCATTCTTCAGAAATGTTATTATTTTGCTTTCAAGATCCTAAAACAAAGACAGTTTTACATTTTCATGAGTTCTTAAAAGGAAAAATAAATGTTTAAAATGAATCATTAATCAAATTTATATTGAATTGTTGAAAGTGTTGTTCAATACCTATTTTTTTATTATAAAATAAACATTATTGAAAATGTTTCCACCTTGAAGGTCCATAGGAGATTATCTTTCTCAAACAAATTCCTGTGAGTCAGGACATCTGGATCTAATGTCTCATCCTGAAGTCTATTAGTGAATAAAAGAAAATACTGCATTTTCAGGGAAAAATAAGTAAACAGTTTGCAATAGTTTTAAAGAAAGACAGAAAGCAATAGCAGTATAAGTGCACACTGTTAAAGTATAGGACCTATTTAAGTGTACATTTAGGTAAATATTAGGTCCCTCATTATTATTTTTTGTCCCACGGCAAATGTAGCAACAGGTGCTGGTGAATTATATATATATATACAGTAGGTGGTCAACCAGAGGTGCTTTCTACCACCGCCAAGTCTGTAAAATGCATTTGCAGCTTTTGACCAATGAGGGCACTTTAACCACAAGTTATCAAACAAACGCAACAAAGCACATTTTTCGAATAGCGTCAAGCTTCAAGTTCTTCCATTATAATCAACAAAATGCACACAATGTAAAAAAGAGCTTCATTAATTGACAACTTTAGTGATTTTAAAGGAGCCTTCTTTACTTGCTTTCAAAACAAAAAAATTGCTGCCATGTAAATGGAGGAGTGTATTCTATTCCTTAAAATATCAGTGCTAAAATTTGCTTGGCTCGCATGTTGCTGAGTGCGACATACAACATTTATTCTAATTTGTTAACATCTTTTTCTTCATTACAAAATCTTTTTGGTTTTACTTTGTATCATTGTATGTTAAAATAATTAACTTTGTAATGCATATGCAAAATATGAAACGTCAATCTATTCACAATCTATATAATTTTATAATTATTTAATGAAAAGAGATTTATTAAAACAATCAAAATCAACGAACTTGGGAAGATTAATTTTAATGTAGATCCCATACTGTAACCTAAATTAAATGTGCTCCATTACTATTCATATTCTAGTGTTTGTGGGTAAATTATTGATGCACATGTATTACAGGGAGACACCCTCACAATCATTTATTTTTCTTTTTTCCTGATAATGAAAACCTTCAAACTGGGGTGGCTTACATACATGAGAAATTTATCTACAGAAAGCTTGAAATGTCTACTTTTAAATGAACCAATTCAAGATGAATTCAAATACTCCATGATTGTGTGGATCCTGTGGAGATTAAAGTGATGTGAATTTCATCTTGCAGCTAACAAGAAAACATTAGTTTATTAATAAATAATGAAAACTTCTCCTTTTCAAAATTATTAGGCTACTTCTGCCTGTACTTTGTAGCAAACTTAATGCATGTGTTTGAGAGTGCAGAATATATTAGCTAAGGCATTATGGATTAGACTGTGTTAATTTAATATAAACATCTTTAATATAAACAAAAATCTACGTGAAGCAGACCCATTAAATACCTTCTAGACACCTCTGTTAAAGTTTTTAAAGCATTTGATAGGCGCTTTGTATAAATTCAGCTTTCAGGAGGTTCCAACCGAGAGATGCCATAACATTCATTTTTCCTCTGAAACAACAAAACAAAATTTTGTATAAAATTGATAATTTATGTTTGAGAATGGTTAGCCCTTATCCATTCGGCAGATATTGTTTCCTCTGGTTTATGCATTGTAAATCACAGAAAGTCTACAAATTGTCTCCCAAAAACTTGGGTCTTTTTTGTCACGCTGTAGCGATATAAAACACACATTGATAGAAGGATACTTTTCTAATGTCTGGTCTCTGTTTGGGATTTAGAGAAACATTAAGAAATTAGTTTATATTGGTAATGAATACATTCTGTGAGAATTTTTTTAATTTTCAGGTTTTGACTGCGAATGTCACGCCAGTAATGCTAGAATTGCCCGATAATGAAACAAAAAAATAATTAGGCCTAAGTGATATCTCTGGACAGTTTCTTATTACTGCATACGGGTGTCCCAACTAAGGATTTTCACAGACGAATCTGAATTTTGAATCTTGGCGATATTCGACTGATAGTCAAATCAAATGTTTGGCGTGGCAAAATACATTAACAAGAGTAAAGTCAGACACTGACTAACATAATTACTGATGTTAACACACAGGGAAAATGTGTAATGAACACCTTACAGATATAAACAGGGAAAATAATGTTTTGTTTTATTTATTTAGGCTCTGAATCTGAACCCCTTTTTTGGAGCATTCTTCCTGGAACAATGGGCAGAAACATGGCAGCTAAACTCAAAAATTCACAGCGTTTAGTAAAGGGTCTTCTCATTATAATAGTATGTATATAACAGTCCCACTCATAGTTATTAATATTCTGTTCTGTAGTTTGACCTGCTTGCTTGCCTGAAGAGATATCACCATAGTACTACAATGAAGCTTGACTCAAAACCAAATGCATCTTATATCAGGTAAATAATATATCCACAATATATATACACCGGCTGAAATGTTTTGAAATCACTTGTACCCTACCTGTTCGAAAAATTCCTGTTTTGCCTGTGTCAATTTAAGTCTTGGTAAAGTTGGTAAAGTAAATCCCTGCGCCAAGATGCTCCTCTGTTGGTCATGGATTATGGAAAGTGAAACATAAATTTGTAGGGGTGGTTGGATTTATTCACACTCTTTAAAATATTAATTTGAAGCTTTTTTCTTTCAGATTCTAACAGCTTTATCATAATAGGCTGAATATTAACTTATTGGGAGAAAACCGGTAGTTCTAACTGAAATCTGACATTTGAGCTCCCCATATAGTCAAAATGGCATAATCAATAATGCCCGCTAATATTACACTGTTAGATTGGTAGTCGAATCAGGCTTCTGAATCAAAGCATTGATTGTTGACTATTGGGGTTACCCCTAACATATATATATATATATATATATATATATATATATATATATATATATATGTGTGTTTTCCTGTAGCTCAATTGGTAGAGCACTGCATTATCAAGCTAAGATTGAGGGTTCGATTCCGGGAACACGTGATATGTAAAATGTATAGCCTGAATGCACTGTAAGTTGCTTTGGTATTACCCATCAAATCATTATAATCTTCTCTGTCTCTAATCTTCTTTGTTGATGTCCTTAGTATCTTAATGAAAACTCCAGAAAAAATTAAAATCTCCAGACCAGATTTCAGTAAAGATTACCAGATGTTGTTTTCAGTGATTTATTTTTTTATTCAGTCAACATCTAACACAAAAAAAACACAGTGGTACAATTAGCTAACATAATGCTGTAAGGTCATACCTTTTGGTAGATGATGATTTGTTCTCACTTAAGTCCGGTTGCACACCTCCCTTTGAATGATCACTCTTCACAGACACAGAGCTGGGCACATGTGAGACTAATTTTACACTAAAGACACAAACAACAGAGGAAAAAAGAAACAATATTACAGGAGGAACTTCAGTCCAATTTATAAACTTTAAATGTTGCAATTTGTAATTAATATACAATTAAAGCCATACATTTGTTCTACTATACTTATACATGTTTGGTTGAATAATCTATTTTATTTTCCATGGTGAATTTATGCCTTTTAATCACTGGCTGTGTAATTGTATTGGAAAAACTCCAGACCAGAGTTCAGTAAAGATTACCAGACATTGTTTTCAGTGATTCATTTTTATTCAGTCAACATCTAACATAAAAACACAGTGGTACAATTAGCTAACATAATGCTGTAAGGTCATACCTTTTGGTAGATGATGATTTGTTCTCACTTAAGTCCGTTGCACACCTCCCTTTGAATGGTCACTCTTCACAGACACAGAGCTGGACACATGTGAGACTAATTTTACACTAAAGACACAAACAACAGAGGAAAAAGAAACAATATTACAGGAGGTACTTCAATCCAATTTATGAACTTTGTTGTTGCAATTTGTAACTAATATACAATTATAGCCATGCATTTGTTCTACTAAACTTATACATGTTTGGTTGAATAATATATTGTATTTTCCATGGTGAATTTATGCCTTTAATCACTGGCTGTGTAATTGTATTGGAAAAAAAGCTCAGAGTTCAGTAAAGATTACCAGACGTGGTTTTCAGTGATTTATTTTTTATTCAGTCAACATCTAACACAAAATACATAAAAAAAATATATTATTATTATTATTATTATTAATGTTGAAAAGAGCTGAGAATATTTTTCTGGTTTTTTTGGGGTAAATTGAAAGAACAGCATTGTTTGTTACATTAAACTGCTCTTTAATGATATCTTTTAGCTACTGACTCTGGTGACTGTGTTATCCTTGTGCTTTTAGATCTAACTGCTGCATTTGACACAGTGGATCATGAAATATTGATTTAACATTTAAGGCAGTGGGTGGGCATCAGTGGCATAGCACTGGAGTGGTTTAGGTCATAATTAGCGGATCAAACTTTTGTGTTAGCTTAGGTGACTCTGTATCCTCCTCTGCTCCTCTCTGTGTGGGGTCCAACAGGGCTCAGTCCTCGCCCTCTACTTTTCTCTCTGTATTTGCTTTCACTTGATTCCATACTTAGAAAGTATGGCATTTCATTCCACTGTTATGAAGATGACAGTCCGATTTATGTACCTCTTAAAAAGAAAAATTATAACTCTGTTGGACAAATACTCAATTGTCTAGATGACATAAAGGCCTGGATGGCTTTGAACTTTTAAATTTTAATGATAAAAAAACAGAAGTGATGGTTTCTGGAGGCACCACTGGGACCCCCTGTATATTTGGGCTCCTTAGCACCCTATATTAAACCTAGTATCACAAACCTAGGAGTTAAAGTGGACCCTGAGCTTAAATTTGACAGTCAGATCAAAGCTGTTGTCAAATCAAGCTTATTTCATTTAAGGCAGCTGGCCAAAATAAAGCCAATTCTGTCAAGACAACATTTTGAAACTGTAATCCACGCCTTTGTAACTACACGGCTGGACTACTGTAATTCACTATTTCCAGATGATACAAAATGCAGCAGCACATCTTTTAATGGGCACCGTAAACATGAGCACATTTCCCCTATTTTAGCTTCATTACACTGGCTGCCTATTCAATTTAGGATCCATTTTAAAATTCTGTTATTTGCTTTTAAATCACTAAATTGTGTGTCTGCCATACCTCTCTGAGCTGCTACACTCTTATAAACCTGTCCACTCTCTCAGATCAGATGATCTGCTGCTCCTGAATGTGCCTAAAACTAAGCGTAAGTTCGAGGGGAACGTGCCTTTGCTGTCTGCCCCTAAACTATGGAATGATCTGCCTTTGCATGTTAAGCATCTGTTTTAAAACTCTTCTTAAAACCCATCTTTTCTCTTTTGGCTTTTGACACCTAGTAAGATGTCGACTTTATTTACTTAATTCAATTTGTTACTTTGAATGGTTTTATTGTGTGGTTATAAATAGTACATATGATTATTTTATCTATTGTTTTTTTTTTTTCTGTACAGCACTTTGGCCAGCTTTGGTTGTTGTAAAGTGCTTAACAAATAAAGTTGGTATGGTATGGTATTTGTTACACTTATATTATTTACATTAAGCTTTTGAATGGTAGTCTTTATTGTTATTGAATTTTCATGTTTCACTTCAAGTTCAAGTTCAAGTCTGCTTTATTGTCAATTTCCACATACAGTACATGCATACAGAGAATCGAAATTGCGTTACTCTCAGACCCGGTGCATACAGACAACATTAACATTAAAGCCTAAAAAATAACTAGATCAAATATAAAATGTAGATACAACTGTACAATAAGGGAATGATAAAAAAAGACATATAATAAAATTAAAAATAAAGTTAAATAAAGCAGCAAGGCAAATGACAGATATAGTGCAAATCAATGAGGTGAACAACAGTGCAGTTAAAAGATTTTTTAGTAAAAAAAATCAGTTATTAAAAATATCTTATTAAGTCTGATTAAAGTGACAAGTGACCAAGAGCAGTTATTTAACTGACTGATGAGGTAGTGGAATGACATCAGTTCCATGCGAATGAGGTAGTGAGCAGACCAATGCTGCACAAGTGACTAGTGCATATAATTAGTGTGTGTGTGTGTGTGTGTGTGTGGGGGGGTTCTTGATTATACATTTGTCGTAGTCTTCAGCTGGTGTGCACAGGAGGGCCACCATATGACTTTGTCTTTCAGCGAGCACATGGCTTGTGTTGTGTTTGTTTGGTGCCATGTACTCTCTCCTGTCTATTTTCTAACCCTGCCTTGTTACCTCATCATTGTTTTAGTTGCTCCACCTGTGTTTCTCCCTTTCCTCTGGGGCATGTTCAAGTTCAAACGGTGTGCACGTTTGCTACGGTTCGGGTTGAACGTCATGATTCCTGGAAATGGTGTGCACCGTGTGAACGGGTTTGAGATGCGTTTTCTCTTGTTTGATGGGTGTGTTAGAACTGCAGTCCAATCAGCAGCAACATGTATATAAAGCACACGGTATTAAAGTGAACTTGCACAATGGCTTCAAGGAAAATAATGTACAAATGTGTTCTGCAGCTCGGTATACGAACAACTGAGGCTATTAGAAAACATGTTTGTCATAGGTTTTATTGTAAAATATAGGATATCAACATAATGATGTAGTTGTTTCTATTTTAGCTTCATTGCAAGTGTATGAAATTTGGTATAGAAATAAACAATCCTAATTAAGTGCTTTTCCTAAAAATGAGAAAGAAAATACAGGGTATTAAAACCTATGAACTACAAATAAAGTCAGTATGTGAGGCTAAATAGATGGTCAAAATTCTTCACAAAGAACACAAATAATGGCCTTCTCAGCTGCCATAGTTGCAACTCTTAGTCATCAGAACAGTGTGTTCAGCATCACCGTTTCTGTTTAAAAACATTGTGCACGTTTTGTCGGGCTGAACGCAGCCCTGGACTCCATTCCCCTAAACTCCACTGACCTGTTCTCTTGTTACCTCATTCCCTGATTTAATTTGTCCCAGCTGCTTACCTGATTGCCTCTTCTTTATAAGCTTCCTGTGTTTTCTGTTCTGGGCTTGTTTGCCTCCACATAGGTACCGGTCAATGCCTTTGATGGCTGGCTACTCTGTGTTCAGTCTATGTCTTGTAACTTTGAATGTAACTCTGGGTTTTTCCCCTTTGGGGTGGTTTCAGTTGTGTTTTTGTTTATTTTAGTGATGTATAAATAAAGTCTTCCCATCTGTCTGCACTTGAGTCTTCGCCTCTTGCATCCGTGACAGTACAAAAGCCATTTGAAGATTCAGCTGCAATGGGGATTTTCTTATACCCAGCTTCCGGACGACCAAGGATCCAGACCCCTACCATTGGGCCACATCCCTGCCCACAAGACAATCGTCCCTTCGGGCTGTATGCGAGGGACCTCTTCGATGCAGTCCAAGGGCTAGGGCTTGAGGAGAGCACCCTCTTCCATCTGTTTTTAGTAGGCCTGGACGCAGCCTGTCAACAGGGTGGAACTGGGGAGCTAGATAATTGCCCTATTGGGAGATGGTGCACCACTCATTGATTTAAAGGAGGTGGAACTGCTGGAGGTGCCCCTCCCAGTATGGGCTGCTGTTCCAGGACCTCCTCAGGTAACGCTGACCACTTCCAGTTTCTTGGGGTCATTCTCTGGGCACGTTGGCTTAGGACGCGTCGCAGGATCCTTCACTGATGTCCGTGAGGGATGCAATGGCTGCTCACGATCCTCCCGAGGCATTGGTGTCCCCTACAATCCTCCCAATCGCGACGGCATCCGATCACGCCCTATTGAGGGCGGCATCTGCTCACATCTGCGATGCGGCGCACCTGCTCCCGACCTTGCCAGGCTACCTGCTCTGAATGTGAACCCCTTTTGTGGACATGTTCTTCACTGAAACAATGGGCAGAAACATGGCAGCTAAACTCAAAAATTCACAGCATTTTAGTAAAATGGTCTTCTCATTATAATAGTATGTATATAACAGTCCCACTCATAGTTATTAATATTCTGTTTTGTAGTTTGACCTGCTTGGCTGTGCCTGAAGAGATATCACCATAGTACTATAATGAAGCGCTTGACTCAAAACCAAATGCATCTTATATCAGGTAAATAATATATCCACAATATATATACACGCTGAAATGTTTTGAAATCACTTGTACCCTACCTGTTCGAAAAATTCCTGTTTCTGCCTGTGTCAATTAAGTTTTGGTAAAGTTGGTAAAGTAAATCCCTGCCAAGATGCTCCTCTGTTGGTCATGGATTATGGAAAGTGAAACATAAATCTTTAGGGGTGGTTGGATTTATTCACACTCTTTAAAATATTAATTTGAAGCTTTTTCTTTTTCAAATTCTTCCAGCTTTATCATAATAGGCTGTATATTAACTTATTGGGAGAAAACGATTACACTGTAAATGCAAACATGCTATTTAATTAAAATATTAATTTGACTTTAATCAGTTTTATCAACCTGCTATTTACACTTGCTTTTAGTAAGTTACTTGTACTTTGAGGTTGAAAAATCTTACCAGCTCAGTTTACTTGAGTTAGATTAATTTAGAAAAGTAAGTTTATGATCTGTGGGCAGCTGAGATCAGTCCTCTCTACGCTAGAGCGATATTTGTTCACCACTATGGCCCAATAGCTACTATTGGCCAGGCGCTTACGCACTGATTTGTACAGGTCATATCCCCTGACCAACCTTAACCAATCCAGGTGAATTGCCTAACCCCAACCAATCAAGCTGCTTCAGTAGGGCGGGTCTTGGCGTGGCGGATTCATAATTTTGCAGACATGTCACCGATCGTGCCTGCAACTGAGCAGGTGGAGCTGGACCTAAACATCGCTTCAACGGGCTTTTGTTTATCTTCATCATAACAGCGATTCTTGTGCTTGGCACACTCATTTGGTGAGTAAATATTGTAACCTTTGCAGACCGTTTGTTTCTGTACGCTTAAATCAGCGTCAGTGTGTGCTTGCTAGTACTGATGTGTGTGTAGTAATGTCGGTTAAAGCTAGCTAACTAACATGGACATAACGTGGCTATATTTTGATGAAACTTGGTCAATACTTCATTATTTTTCAATCCAAAACTTCCTCTGTGTTGAAAATAGGTAACTTTAAAGACTAGTCACTTTCAAATTGAGGAAAAACTTTAGTGTAACGTCGCTGGCGTGCTTCTCGCTGAGCGATGCGCGCTCAGCGCCATCTGACTAGCATGATGACAAACTGATCTCGGCGGTTTGTGAGTTTACTGAGCTTTATAACTGTTGTTTATAAACTCAGGCAGAATATCAGAACAAGTCTGGATGTATCATTTTATTTTAAGAGTAAAGAGTAAAGAGGCTGTAAAGTTAATAACAGTCTTGTCTTTATCAAAGACAGGATTACCACTGTGTTTCGACATATGATTGGGGATATCACGACAGTCAACTACGTTAACTTAATGTTATTTTATTTAACACTCAGCACTTAACACTAGTCGATATTCGTAGCTGTGCCGTTTCCATGGTTACCATGTGTAGTACCTAGATCAGACTCGGTACAGAGGAGTAGAGTGTCTCCCTGTCTGAAAATATTTTTACACTCGCTTATCATAGCCTGTAGGGATGCACGATATTGGATTTTGGCCGATATTCGATATGCCGATATTTTCAAAATAATTTTGGCCGATGCCGATATCGATATATATACAGATATATACTGATATATTTAAACTTTAATTTTACTGAAGAGAAATCCATGTATCTCTTCTGTACTGATTCTACCATAAATTTATTATTTTACAAATGTAGACAGACATTCACATCTGAAAATCAGGTCAATTATTTCACTTGGAGAATATCGGTTTGGCTCATCGGCAGAAATATTCATATCGGCCGATACCGATAATGGTCATTTTAAGCTTTTATCGGCCGATACCGATGTTGTGCGATATTATCGCATCCCTAATAGCCTGTTATGAATGTATTTGCTGGCATACTCAGTGGCTTACATTATTCTTTAAGGTCATCTTGTACATATGTACATTTTAATACTGGGAACTGTCATTGTGGGTTATAGGCTTATGTTATAGTTTTCACATGTACTTGTATTTGAGTTGTGGTGAGCTATGGTTGTGTTAAAATGTTGTATTTTTTTTTTTATTGTCCCCTTCCAGGCTCAAGCAGATGGTGATCAATCCACACATAGGTAGTCCCAGCAGTAAAGGTATTTTAAAATAATAACTGTATTATTATTGCATGATAAAGTAAAAGTTATGCTTACATCAGAGCAGTTGGATTATAACAAAAGAAAATCAAATTAAATCATTCTTGTGTGCTAAAATTAATTCATCATTATAGTATATTTCATCATACAGAATATTTTGTGCATATTTTGAATTTCAAATATTTGATGTAATTAGTATTTCTGGACTGTCTCTATAGATACTGTGGGTTCGACTTATAGCCCATTAAGATGATGACTTCAGCAGTGTTGCACAAGCACTGATCAGAAAATACCCTTCCTCGCTGAGCCTGGACCACACAAATGGTATGGCTGGATAAACAGCCTTAAATTTAAGATGGCCAATTATGCACAAAGTTTCAAAAGCTGGATGTGAGGATGTAGCAATCCTGGTTGAAAATGGTTGAACGATGGCCAGCACTCTTCAAAGAGAGACAGGTAAGCTATTTTGATTCTCAACCAATAAAATAATGCAAATCAAAAATAAATTCAAGGTGTGTGGCTAGAAATCCAAACACTTGTTGGAATGTTAATACCTCTGCCACCTCTCCATCCCTACCCACCCCTCTCTACTTCAGGTGTTTGCTGAGTTTAATAGAATCGCCAGTAAGAATCTTGAGGGAGACTTTTTTGAGGCTCTGGACCAGTACACGCCACGTTCATCGAACTCTTCAAAACAAAGAAGGGAACTGTTGGCCAGAAACTCAGGGAGCTGATTCAGCACATAAGCTGTAAGGTAAGTAGGTTCATTTTGCTTTTGATCTGTATGATAGTTCATCAAATGAGCCGATTCAGACCAACCTATTTTATTTCCTGTCTGCTTGTGTCTTGCAAATTACTCTGTTAACTGGTCTATTCTCTCTCTGTGTATCATTAGACACCAGGCGTGACAGTACTTCACTCTGTTGTCCTCAAAGGCATTCCCATTTTACTCTGTGATGAATCCAGTGAATTCTACAAGACCTGCTCTGTAAGTACTTGCACATAAGAAAAAGTTTGTCTGCATGAATATAAAACTATACCTGTGTTGACATAGAATATGTAATTCTATCCATTTCGATATACAATATACATTTTGTACAGTGACTGATGTATTTTGTATAGCAATACCTCTACAACTAATCTGAGAGATATGTAAACAGCCAGTAAATAAAAATAACATTTTCCACATAAACGTTATACACATTCATAAATTTAAAATCTAAGGAGTTGGAGTCTAGGTTGAAAAGTTTTTGTTTGCTTTATTGTAACAATCTAGTGTGAAAACATATTTAAAGCCATATTCTCTGATAACATTACAACACTAAAAATAAATGTTTTAGAATAGCATAAATTGCAATGCTGAAGAATGTGTTTCTTTGTAGGATACACGAGACGAGGCCCTAGAATGCATCACTGTTGGTGTGCTGACAGTTGTCAGTGAAGATAGATAGTCCTCATGAGGGTCAAAGCTCAGTGGACCTCCAGCCCATCTCCACTGCCATCATTCTGGAGGGAGGTATTGTCATGGATCATATTAAAACTTGCCTCAGGCAGTTTGTCTGTTGTTTGGACTTGCATATGTATTGCATTTGGATTACCCAAAATGCATGGCAAATACACTCAACTTCATTCAGACTGTGATGCTTGGACTGGGAAAGAAAAACTCCCATCAAAACTGCACTGATTTTCCATGCACTGAAGTCCTGTAGTTATCAGGTTTTACCGGTTTAATATTGGGAGACTCTTATTAGCTCACAGAAATGTGGTTTTATTTTTTATATTTTTCCTTTATTTTCTACAGTTAAATCAAACAACAACTTTGTTGTTTAACTGCTGTTTGTACTTGAATGTGCATTGAATAAATGTTGTAATGGAGCTGAATCAACCCATTGAGTGTTCTTTTAAAGTATATGTTTGTGGTGTGTTTGCCTTTATCAGATAGTAACAGCAAAATAGATAAAGAGAGAAAAAAGGCCACAGGTTGGACCCAAACCTGAGAGCTGCAACAAGGACCCATTCAAGGAAATTGGTTTCTTTAATTTAAGTGAACTTGAAAAAAGAGTGCAGAACTAAAAATGTTAAGTTGTAGGTATTTAGTAATTCTAAGTGGGGTTAAATTTATATCAAGCAATCCACACAAAATGAAAAAATTAAGTTAACACAAATCATGTCTATTAAGTTACATGAACATAAAAAAGCGTATTAGTGGTACTACTTGATTTAGTACTGCACACTTAAAATAAACAAGCTTTTCTAACTCACTTATCTTAAGCTTACTTTGCTTAATTTTTTGAGGCAATGAGTTTGCATACTTTTTTTTAAGTAAGGTCAACTAATTACATTTTACAGTGTAGTTCTAACTGAAATCAGAAACTTGAGCTCCCCATATAGTCAAAATGGCATAATCAATACGCCGCTAATATTACACTGTTAGATTGGTAGTCGAATCAGGCTTCTCGAATCAAAGCATTGATTCGTTGACTATTGGGGTCATTGGGGACCCCGACGGCAGTGTTAAACGGGCTATAGAGACATACTGCCTAGTGAGAGTGATGTTTCACCCTAAGAAATAAACAACAACGCGCAGCACAAACACGACACCAAAAGCAACCTGAAGCAGTGTTACTCATTGTGAAAAAAATTAATTCAAATCAGTATAAATCTGTTTTTTTTGTGAAAAAATCTGGGATTTTTTTAGGCCATATCACCCAGCCCTACTTCAAATGAATACAAATACACATCAAACTCGGCTTCACAGTGTAAATCAGTGAATAGTTTTAACCTGTTAGTCAGCACCCCTCATTATGGGACTCACAGCTGAAAGTGCCCTACCTAACTTAAAGAGCCACACAGATGGAAATCAAAATTACCTGTATTACAGTGTATAATGTAGCTGTCCATCTGTGTAAACAATGTGCAAATAATTAAACCAAAAAGTACACGATTTATAAAGTTATTGGCTTCTAAAGTAAGAGTCGACTCTGAATCGCTGAAATGAGTCGTTATAGATTTCAAATATTTTGCCCATCTCTATATCGTCACTAGGAGCACTTTGCATAATAATCTCCGCCTACCCGTGTTGGGAGAAACGTAACTCTGACCTGCCCCATCCCCACACAGACGCTCTGTTTGGTGTGAGAGCATCATGTCGAGGAGACCGTTTGTTTTATTTTCACTGCCAAAGAATGAAGATCAGAAGAACCAATGGCTAAAATTCATTTTCACCACAATACCAGAGTGTGGCAGTCAATTCGCAAAAACCATGGGTTTCTACAGTTTTACTATAATAAAACCATGGTTATTTTTCGTAAGGGTAGAAAGCTTGACATGTCTACTTTAAAACTAAACAAGTGCTGCCGAAAACAGATATTCTGTGATAAAGTAATCCATATGAAAACAACGCGATATCTGTTTTCATGTCTCCCTCGTGACCACGCCGCTCCTGAAGCGCTATTCAGATTCAAACTGAAGCGCGTTGAATACACACACACAGAAGAAAAAGCAGCGAGACTGTTCAAGTTTTTATTTTACTGTTTGCTTCACGATGAGAGGAATAAGACATAATTCACCCAAACAGATGCTAACGATAGTTTACCGTGGAGGTTTGTGCGAACAACCAATCAAACCTGACTATGTTAGTTGACCAATCAGAACACAGTATGCTACCGAAAGGTGGGGTTTAAGGAAACTGAATCTTTTGAACAGCTTCAGCGAACCGCTTGGGGATCTCTGAGAATCGAGGTAATTTTAAAATGATATTTTGACAAAATGACAATGTTTTTAACCTTGGATGGATTTCAACCTAATGTACAGGACTTATAAACAGTGATAGGAAGCTTAGAATTTTCATCTTACTGGCTCTTTAAAATTGCAACAGACTTGCTGAGCATTCCGACCGGTGGGATTGTATTAAATTTAATAAAATCTTAATCGGCTATTTTTGGTCTTTTGGAAGCTGCATTCCCTCTGTTATAAGCCACACCGCATTACAATCGAACTATGTCACAGTGGTATGGTGTAACGAATGTAGCCCAAGTTATTACCTGTTAAACAGTAGACAGAACATGCGTTCATCTAATAAAGATCTCCATGCAAGCAAATAATAGCCTTTGCAGATTTGCTTTCAATTCAGTGCAGTTCCATAGCCCGTTTTCAATGCTGCTGATATTCTTAACGCTACAACTCTGGTGAACCACTTCAGATGCTCAGTGCACGGCAGGGAACTGAACGAATCATTCAAACTGATTCATGAACCAATTCACTCGTTTGCCAATTGGTTTGATCAAGCCTTTGAACAGAATTGACTCAAAAGAATGAATCATTCGAATGGCCATCAGCTCATTGTCCAGAGAAAAGTGAGCGGCGTTTGGAATAAACTAAAGCATTTATAACATTTATTGCATTAAGATAAAGATACGAGAGGAGCGTTGCCCACAGTAACTAAGTAAAAGTACAGATTTTTCCAAAAATTTACTCAAGTAAGAGTATAAAGTACCCATCTTTAAATATACTCCAAAAGTATTAGTTACTCGAAAAATTACTCAAGTAAATGTAGCAAGTAAATGTAACTCGTTACTACCCACCTCTGTTTGTTACACACATAATTTTATTGTCTTTGGAAAGAAGACCCTTTAGGCTTTACTTTTTATCAACCAGAGTTGATAATGCTCAAAATATTAAAGTTATAGACACTGAAGTGCCTTGAAAAAAATTGTACCACAATGAATTTTTATGTGATATAAAATACATGAAATCAATCCTGGAGAAATCTATAAAAGTACGGAAGAAAGTCACATGTCTCATGAGTATATATTTCAAATCTGAAGAAGATATCATGAAAAATGAAAAAATTTGAGACTATGTCTAGCCCCAACTCTTCAAACTATTTGTCATTAAACATGCCACTGCATATTTGTTCAATATATAAAACAACAGACAGAATCTTAGAACTCATATAAGTGATTTATTTGAGCACTAGAAAATTAAATAAGAATAATTTGAGTATGAAAATAAATAAGAAAAAGAAAAAATGATTAATTTTGGTCATAAAGTCAATTAGCATGTGCTGTTGGCCAGTTATAGAGATGGTAATCATACAAATGCTCCATGAAGTCAATAATCACGATCTATTCATATAGATGGCGTTCACATCGATAGCTGTGATTACACAGTAATAGTGAGCTGATTCAGGCTCAGACAGATAGTAATCAGATACAACCACATTCAACATAAAACACACTAACACATATATAAAAACTGTTAAAAATAAAACAAATAAAGAAAAGGCCGATCACTAAGTTCCGCTCCATCAGATAAAGGTGCGTCACAATGTATGTCACGAGACATCACAAGAAAGCAACAGAATTCAAATAAATCTACCTCCTTTCTTTCACTTTTTTTGTGGATCATCTCATTCTGTTTGGGACACTGTATGCTACAAAACCATGCTGTTTTTACTACCAAGATGCAGTTTTCTGAGCATGATTTATTCCATAACAGATGCAAACAGTTCTGTCAGCTGAAGAACTGAAGTGTAAACAAAGGAATTATCATCCATATTACAACGTTATTGCTTTTGGACTAAAAGTGCTCTATGAGATGTCATTCAGTGGACCCTTGCCTTCAAACTAATGGATGTGTTTATGACTCATTTTATTTTTATTAGTTTATTACATAACAATATGTGTATATGTGTTGCAAAAGGTTTCTAGCCAATAGGCTAATTTGCAACCCGGTCAATGGTCAGACCTTTCAAAAGGATAATCCAAATATATGGTTTTAAAGAACTCCATACTGTGAGTTACACAATCATGCAGCAAATACATTATATACTAACATCAGCATGAGTCGTGACCATATTACACAATACAACACATCACGTAACAAAACAAGCCCCAAGCACACAGCCGTTCACACCTGCTCATCCATACCCACCCCAATATTGTAATTCGCTAATCTGGTATGTACTGCATTTTTATTCTTCATGTTTTGATGTGTACTGCTTACACAAATTTAGCAAATACATTCTTTATAAGCCTTACATTGAAAAACAGCCATTTGTCGCCTATGCTTTATTTATATATCTTTATAATGATATATTGCTTGTCAAAATTAATTTTGTCCCACTGCATTTATTCTATTCGTAAACATTGACACGTCAAACAAAGATAGTTCAGTACCGGTCCAGGTGCAAGTAAACAGGTTTAATACCCACTCAAACATGCAACCTGAAAGTGTAATGCAAACAAAGTTATATGATAAAACATTACAGTTAAACCCCACAGAGAGACAAATATACACAGAGAAGACAAAAGTCTAATTTGAAGGTCAGTTGACAGTCACCTCTCAGATATATACAGTCAATGCTTTTAACATAAATTCCAGAACAGGAAGAATGTTTCTAAGAACACTTTGCTGATCACTTCTTCAGTTATTAAATAAGTTTAAATAAATCTAATTTAAATAAATCACTTATTAATAAAATTAACTAAAAAGGAGGGGTTTGAAATTCATCCCATTCAGCAGTATTAAATATTAGACAGGTTTCAAGTTGTTTTTAGCCTAGAACTATCTAAAAGCAGGAATAGGAAGTTCTAAACTGAAGTTTAGTACAGCATTCGACATGACAGCAGTGAGAAAAGGACTCCATTGTTGATGGGATTTTATTCTTCACATACAGTGTTTAAAATAATTATCTAAAACAGACCCAGTCTTACCTCTGTTCCTCCAAGAGACTCATCTCAGACGGTGGGTCCTTTCCTCGCTCCTCTGACATACTGCAGCTGTACAGACTGGCTTGGGAAAACTATCAGATGCTCATCATGACCTGGAAATGACAGTATTTTACTGAAATAACATGACAAATCAGATGGATGAATATATATATATATATATATATATATATATATATATATATATATATATATATATAATTATTTTATATTTGCCTGTTATTTATTTATTTTTATTTATTCTTTTGTCATGTCAAAGGAGAACAAAACTGTAATGTGAAAACAATAAGGGTCAGATGTGTTCTGCAAGGTCCTGCAAACATACTGACAAAATGAGGTAAGAAAATCGCTATCTTTAATATCTTTTGAAAATAACAGAGTATAACGCTACCAGAGTTTACAAAAGGACCTGTAACCTGCAGAAGATTAATAAATACCTGTGTGTGTATTTTTGTATTGCTTTATCACAGATGCTCAAGTTAGATGCTTATCTGATGTTGTGCTGCTGGTAAGTTATGTGTTAATGTCTGTCTTTTAGAGATTTTTCCACATTTTCCTGATATAAATCCCATGCATTAGGTGTGTTATATATATCTTTTTATTCTTATAATTGTATCAAAGTGTTTTCTGAAACATATAATTACAAATTTCTGTATGAATTCAATTTAAATGAATTAGTGAAAATGAATTTAAAAATGAATTAGGATTGTTTAAATCAGTGGTTATCAGAGTGTCAGGCCTGCACTAAAGTTAATGGTTACACAGGGGAATCACTAAATTAAATATTAATGTTAATACATTTTAATTTAATCTTTAAGTAAGGTTTTCTTTTTTTTACATTTAAGTACAGTACAGTAATGTTACTTTTGTTATAACACATTTTAATTTAAACTTTAAGTCTTTCATTTACCTGTATGTAAGCACAGTACAGTGTTAATGTTCAAACTGTGTATTTACAATGTTAAAGTGGCTGCCAACAATAAATATTCTTATCAGGAATACAACTGACTTATTTTTAACTGTACAGGTGTAGCTGAATAGTTTGGCCTACTACAATGCTGAAATGTAGTGTTTGTCATTATGGTGGAACTTAGAGAGACTTTCCTGAAGTGGTTGGTATAAAATTTTGAGAACCACTGGTTTAAAGAAATGCAATAAAATGAAATCCTGCTTTTAAATAACTTTTCAGTAAACCATTTCTTTTTCCCTTGTAGAGTCATTAAGGATCCAGTTTATTCTTGAAACATTGGTAAGAAATTGTTCATCTGCTACATTATACTGTCACTTTTGGTAGAGATTCCTTGACCTTTTGTGATAGGTTTGGATTTTACTTAGTTTAATAAAATGTACTTAATTTGATTTTACTAGTTTTACTACACTGTATTGCTAGGGTTCTGATTAAAATGTAATTTCAGGTAAGAAGGTGAAACTGCGTCGCGATTTCAACGGTGAATCAACGTCGTGATTTCAACGTTGCTCCATTTTCAAAATCGAAAGGTCATTCCACGTTGATTCAACCACGGTACCTGACGTTGTTGACATGCCAGCTGGGTTAAGAATACTTTCGATTTAATAACTATACATTTAGAGGTACAGACCTATGAAATGAGGAGTGAATAATTCAAACATGGTGCCAAAAACAAACAAACAAAAAAACTTTCAAAACGATATTTTTCAATAACTTGTTGTCTACAGCCTACAGTGTTTGAGTCTGGCTGCCTCAGTGCCTCACGAAACAAGCAGATATTATATAAATTAACATTTTAATCACACTTACATGAAATCCGTTCAACAATAACATAATGCCCTCAAACAACTGTCTTCGTTTTAGCATTTTTAACTTACCTGCAGTTGTTCAGACGGTCGTGTGCAGCAGGAACAGAATCCGGAAGTCTTTGAAACACTTTCGATTTGTGATTCTTATAGATCATTAACTAAAAAAGTTAGTTGAGGGTTTAGTTACTCTTTAAACATCTACACCACGATTGTTTGTCACATGACAACACATTTAATCCAGTTTAAATATTTTCACTGATCATTCCGATATCCTCAATTTTTTTTTTTTTAAATCTGATTTTGCATCTCATGACCACAGACCCACATACTCTGGTAACCAGCAGTGCAAACTACACAGCCTAATATTAGCATTTCATATATACGAATCTTATACATTATTCAGACTAAAACTGGCAGCTGTAACTGTAGCGCCATCTCTTGGCAGTAAAGTGAACGTGTATACAGAAAAGTTACAGCAATTTTAAAACATTTTAATAGTGTTGAAAGCAACATAAACATAGAGAACATTTAGATTAGGGAATGCTATTCACAACAAGTTGCTTATTAGCATGAATTTTACTAGAATTTTGGCTGTTTAGTACTAATAAAGCATTATCCTTATTCATCCCTCAACCCTAATTTATGTATTTGTGGGACCACCCGACAAAGTTAGTGAATTCAGAATGCTGAAGACTTCTCCTTTTTAATAAAATGGAAGAAAGAATGGAAGGACACAGACTATAGGAGATAGCATAGGAGCATGTATCCATTTATTGTCACACCAAAGCAGAACAATGGAACACTGAGCATTGAAGAAGAATGCTGAATTCACTGACAGATCTGCAGCAGATTTCTCTGATTGACAGTGTAATTTATTTTGAAAAATTCAGTTTTTCTATCATACATTTGGAAATTATTTCTGTTCTCTTACTGATGGATCCTGATGAAGACCAGGGGCTGAGGATTCAACATCAGTGCTGATCCAGAAAACTTCAGAGATCCTGCTGCCTTTGTTCTTCCTGTTCACAAACACTTGTTCTGTGATTTTACTTGCAATTTCTAGGTAATTGCTTTAATTCTGAGTGTTTAACAGATTTACTTATCTGATGTTTGGCATCTTGTCATCCACTTAAATGAGTCCATCTCATACTGTATGTCACATGACTTTATAAACCCTCAATGCGTCCACAAATCTCACAGACTGCCAGTCCATATCATAAATAATAAGCGGGTACTTTTCAAAACAATGATTTACACTTATTTTGTTGCAAATATTTGTAAGAGATTTCAAGAAGAAAACTCTTGATACTTAGACTGATATAATTTATAGATGTAATTTAGATGGTGTAACTTAATTTAACTTTCAAAACATTTGGAAGTTGCAAAGATACAAAAAATAATAATTCTGTCATAATTTATTCCCCCTCATGTGATTAAACCAGTGTTTCTTGCTTATTTTCATATGTCTGTGGAAAATAAAAGATGTTTTGAATAATGTTAGCAACCAATTAGAGACACAGAGACATTTCTCAAAATATCTTTTCTACTGTTTACACAGAAAAAAAGGCACACGCTTGGAACAACATGAGGAAGAGTAAATGAAGACACAATTTACTGTTTTGGGTCAACTCTCTCTTTAAATTATCATATTATATTAGTAATATACAGTATTAATGTGATCACTCATACAGTTTTATGATTCCGCTACAACTTAGCCTTTATTTAATGAGAATTTCTCTTCATCTGCTTATGTAGCTTCAATACATATAACTGAAGTGAACTTTTCAAACAAAATAATTGTTTTTAACTGTGTATGTGGCATTTTATCTACATGAAAATGTAAATGTGGCTAAAAAAGAAAAGAAAACAAAACACATAGTATCCCGAGCAGAGTGAAAGACACACAAATACTGTTACCTGGTGAAAATGTTTAGTTGGTCTGGACTTATGAAGAAGAGACTCCATCTACAGAACTAAGACAATATACTGGATATCTGAACATTAGCAACAGGGCAAATAAAAAAAAACTAAATATAATATAAAAACAGAATAATAGTGACAATCAATCTATGTATACAACATAAGAAAAAATATGTAAATTGTAAAATCATGGATGAGTGTATTTGTAAGCCTTAAACTGAAGAGCCAATCAGACTCATCAGAGCTTCTTCCTCTTCTGTTCACCTTTAGATAAAACAAAATAATAATTTGCTTGAATTATAAAGCAACATTAATCTCTAAATACCATATTTCTATCACACATGCAGCATTATTTCACTGTAAAGTCTGAGTCTCTTCATGTGTATGGATCACATTTACACATTTACAGTATTGTTCAAAATAATAGCAGTACAATGTGACTAACCAGAATAATCAAGGTTTTTCAGATATTTTTTATTGCTACTGGCAAACAAGTTACCAGTAGGTTCAGTAGATTCTCAGAAAACAAATGAGACCCAGCATTCATGATATGCACTCTTAAGGCTGTGCAATTGGGCAATTAGTTGAATTAGTTGAAAGGGTGTGTTCAAAAAAATAGCAGTGTGGCATTCAATCACTGAGGTCATCAATTTTGTGAAGAAACAGGTGTGAATCAGGTGGCCCCTATTTAAGGATGAAGCCAACACTTGTTGAACATGCATTTGAAAGCTGAGGAAAATGGGTCGCTTCAAGACATTGTTCAGAAGAACAGCTGACTTTGATTAAAAAGTTGATTAGAGAGGGAAAACCTATAAAGAGGTGCAAAAAATGATAGGCTGTTCAGCTAAAATGATCCCCAATGCCTTAAAATGGAGAGCAAAACCAGAGAGCGTGGAAGAAAACGGAAGACAACCATCAAAATGGATAGAAGAATAACCAGAATGGCAAAGGCTCAGCCAATGATCCCTCCAGGATGATCAAAGACAGTCTGGAGTTACCTGTAAGTACTGTGACAGTTAGAAGACGCCTGTGTGAAGCTAATCTATTTTCAAGAATCCCCTGCAAAGTCCCTCTGTTAAAAAAAAAGGCATGTGCAGAAGAGGTTACAATTTGCCAAAGAACACATCAACTGGCCTAAAGAGAAATGGAGGAAAATTTTGTGGACTGATGAGAGTAAAATTGTTCTTTTGGGTCCAAGGGCCACAGGCAGTTTGTGAGCGGCCCCCAAACTCTGAATTCAAGCCACAGTACACAGTGAAGACAGTGAAGCATGGAGGTGCAAGCATCATGATATGGGCATGTTTCTCCTACTATGGTGTTGGGCCTATTTATGCATACCAGGGATCATGGATCAGTTTGCATATGTTAAAATACTTGAAGAGGTCATGTTGCCCTATGCTGAAGAGGACATGCCCTTGAAATGGTTGTTTCAACAAGACAATGACCCAAAACAGACTAGTAAACGGGCAAAGTCTTGGTTCCAAACCAACAAAATTAATGTTATGGAGTGGCCAGCCCAATCTCCAGACCTTAATCCAATTGAGAACTTGTGGGTGATATCAAAAATGCTGTTTCTGAAGCAAAACCAAGAAATGTGAATGAATTGTGGAATGTTGTTAAAGAATCATGGAGTGGAATAACAGCTGAGAGGTGCCACAAGTTGGTTGACTCCATGCCACACAGATGTCAAGCAGTTTTAAAAACTGTGGTCATACAACTAAATATTAGTTTAGTGATTCACAGGATTGCTAAATCCCAGAAAAAAAAATGTTTGTACAAAATAGTTTTGAGTTTGTACAGTCAAAGGTAGACACTGCTATTTTTTTGAACACACCCCTTTCAACTAATTGCTCCAATTGCACAGCCTTAAGAGCTGCATATCATGAATGCTGGGTCTTGTTTGTTTTCTGACAATCTACTGAACCTACTGGTAACTTGTTTGCCATGTAGCAATAAAAAATATACTAAAACCTTGATTATTCTGGTTAGTCACATTGTACTGCTATTATTTTGAACAATACTGTATTTCTCCTCATAGACACAGTAGTGAAGCTCTTCTGTAGATCTTCACCTGATGTTTTACTTCTGCTCTCATCATGACTTCAAACTAAACTATGATATACAGCATTTATCATCTTTTGGCCATTGACCTTTATCAGGGACTCTTGGCAATAGATCTTCATCTACTTTGCAAGGTAGAAAAGAAGAGAAAGCAATCAGTGTTCAGTGGAACAAAGGGCAAATTAGTTACCATATTCAAGTTACAGTTTTTTTTTTAGTAAAATAAATTACATTTACATGATCTCATATACATTTTTATAAAACAGTATTTGTTTTAAATATAATACATTTAAAACATACATTCCATTCATACGCTTATCTGTTTGTGTGAATCCTGTTGAGTCACTTTAAAGAGTAACACATGCTAATGATTGTATGTATAATAAAGAACAAATACAAATGTGACTTTGCCTTACACATACAGCACAAATGCTATCTTGGGATTTCCGTTTTCCATTTTCCTACCTAATTTTCAATGCTTCCCTATACACATGCAAAAGTGTAAGCTCAAAAATTTGGTATCATTTTAAAGGAAACCCTTTGAAATTACATGAAACACTGTTGAAAGTGATAAAAATGACAATACATGCTGTCTGTATTATAATAAATAGGGAAAAAACAAGGCTTTTTATTTTATTTGTGTAAACTGAAGTTTGAAATGGTATAACTCAGGCATTGAAGGGGCTAGCAACTTCAGACCAATGTCTTGTGCTTCTTGCACATGTCAGCTAATAGAGGAAAAATTAATTTCTTTCTATCCTAATCTATGCAAAAGTTATTCTATTCCAACTGAAGGAAGGAATAATACCATTTTGTATAAAATTTTAGTCTAAATAAGTATGAAGTCATCTTTTGCACACTTGCAGTATGGAATAATGTGATATCTGTATATTATTTTACAGAAAACACTCAGAAGTTACATAAAAGCTGCTGTTTGTGACAAATAGTATTATTTATGTTGTTTCACATATGATGAACCATCTCAATACAATGTGCTTTTGTGTGTGGGTTTTCTGAACAGTCTTTGAAAGAGAATAAGTCAAATTGCACAATAGCAACATGCATAAAATTATAAAAAATATCTGGTCTATCACAATCTAAAATAGAATCCACAATCTCCAGCTTCATATCGTTCATTTATGTCTATTCTGCATCGTGTAAAGATTGGGAGACCTCGCTGTCTCATTCATATATAATATTTTGATGTTTTATCAGCTGGTCTGTTTGTTTTGATTCATATTCAGCGCTAAATCCCTCCCGAAGCTTATAGCGAACTTGAGCGTCAACAAACAAATTTATGTTTATTCCCCAGTACTGTACTGTTTACTGTACCTTCACTGAGATGCGGTCAAACACTTCACAGTTATGAAAATAGAACAGCTTAGCTTATTGCTAGCGGAGCTTCCAGGCCTCAGAATAAAGAATCAAATGTATAAAGCGAGTAGCAGCGTATACGCTTACCAGATCGCGCTCCTGACCTCTCCACGGTGCGCTGGTCATCCATAACTTGTATTATGAATATTATTCATTTTAATCCGTGAATCCCGCGTGTAGTTTTTCCTCAGCGTGGTCTTTGTTCAGAAGCAGCCAAAACTCAATTTCCCAGCTGCCAGCGCTCGTTTGCGTCATTCGCGGAAAGGACTGGGCAGTCGCTGTCCACTCACTCCCTCCTTCTGGTGCTGATTTTCGCACCTTCGACTCCGACACGGCTTGTGAATGGCAGCTATAAGGACTAATAGCGCTTCACAAAAGAGATCAGATGTCTATAGCAGAAGAAAGGCTTTAAGCACATCATTATGAGTTAGAGATCTGGTCTGCGCTCACAGCCCTTAGGTTCTCTTTTGCACTTGTACAAAAGCGCTTTATATCTCAGCAATGGAAGCCAGAAAGCGTAAAAATGTTTCTTGTTTGAAAGAAGAGATTCTAATCTAAGAGATTATATTGAGTATATAGGTATCGTGGCTGTTTGTGGCTGACTGAAGCGGTACAAAATGTATAAATAATAATTTGCAATGAGGTGAGAAATTTTACATCAGCGATTCTGTTGAAGATCATTAGATCTGTGATTGTCACACAATAAAATGATCTACATCATCAGATTCCTGAGAATGAGAGCTTTCTTGTGATATATGACTGTTTTGTGAAAAATATTTTAAATACATATTCTTATGAAACTTATTTGAATCGTTATACAGAAATTTATGGGGGATATATTTCTTAGCTTAATTTGACTACTTTATGTATCATAAAGCCCCAATTAATGGTATTCTTTGTAAAGAAAACACTAAGTTTTCAAATGAACCCATTTATGGGTATATACCATATAAGGAAGGCTATGCAAATGAGACACAAACATCTGGCATGCTATTTTCGGACCCGGTACTGGGTCTGCAGAGTTGAAGAGGTTTTAAAAAATAAAATAAACACACATTCTGATTGGTCAGTCCTCTGAGGTGTGTTATTCCCTGTTAACATATGTTGTCGTTTGAGGCGATTAATGATATGACTGAACATTGTGCCTTAAATGTCCATCTTATTTGAACTTTCAGGCTCACAGGCGTTTGTTAGGAACAGTTTTTCTTTGTGGAAGCTTTGTTTTATAGAGCTAATAAAACATTTCAACTCAAATCAATTTTGTGTCCAACTATTCACTTAAGTCAGAGAATGCCATGTAATGAGCGGATAATGTGCAGTAAAGTCTGAGGCCATTAGTATTTTCAGCAACACCAAAATGGTTTTAAGTCAGTTATTTCTATCTCCTGCTGTAGTGTGTCAGTAGGAAATGTCAGTTTTTCATTCTAAACATTCCAGATGTTTGTTTGCACGACAGCCAGTGATCTAAACAGAGATCTGATCAGATTCTCATCATAAGTCTTTCTGGAGCGACATGAAGAAACACAACAAACTGAGACAGACTCAGTCCAGAAGAACTGTGGAGAAATCTCCAAGACACCTGAAGAACCCGACCTTCAAAGCTAGTACTCTGGAAAGTTTAAGGTGAAAATGCTGCAAAGTGAGGAGGCTTTCAAAATGCCATACGTGTAATTTATCAGTTAACTTCTATAAATTAAATCAAATCAACATTTGGGGTGACATTTTTAATTTGTTTGCTATTGTTTGTTTTGTTTGTGTTTTTTTGTCATGGGAACACTTACACATATTTTTTCAGGTTGCTTTGCAGGAAGGATTCTTCAAGGGTTCTGGAGCGTTGCTACAGTTCTTCTGGATTGAGTCTGTCTCTGTTTGTTGTGTTGTGACTGATGATGAAATCAGATCTCTGTGTGGAACACTGGCTGCTTTTAGATTATTTGTAGGAGCCATACAGGTGTTATTGTTATATAATATATTTTCTATAGTCTACTTTCTATAGTCTACACTACAGTCTTTTCTATAGTCTACTTTCCCACACAGAAGTGGCTATCTATCAAAAGTAAGCAGAGTATACTGAGTATAATTTTGAGTATACTGTCAAGTGTTTTCTTTAAACTGTTGAAGTGATTTGAATCATTTTGATTCTTGTGAATGTTCCTCACCTCAATCCTCCAGTTTACAGCTGCACATCCTTCAGTGTTTCAGATACATGATTCACTCCTGTGTTTTCTATTTTATTTCCACTCAGGTCCAGTTCTCTCAGGTGTGATGGCTTTTATTTCAGAGCTGAAGTCAAGATGAGACAGAAGGCAGACAGAAGACAGAAAGAGAACAAACAATAAATCAGCAAATGCTATACAGCAACTAACAAACAAGCAAAATCATGTTTATTAATAATAATAAATGATTTAAAATCATGTTTAAAAAAAACTTAATGATATGAAATAAACCAAGACAGGAGTATTTGAGGATGTTAGTTACAATCCATGTCTGGATTTGTCCTCACTCAACAAGTGCAATTCATTAATGTTGATTAATATATGAGATTAATATATGTAACGATAAGACCTTTGTAATCATCGGGAAGAGGACTCCCGAGACTGGCTCCCCTCACTCCCTCGGGGACCACTCACTGGGACCTCGCGGAACCTGGGGTAGGACATGACGAGGCGAGAAAAGGAGATGGAAGGAGGAGCGACAGGGACGAGAGAGGGAGAGGAAAAAAAAACGGTTCCCAGACGCACTGCTGCTCGGCCCTCCACCTGCTGGGTGATCTCCTCCCGGTGCCTGGCGGTGGCACTGGACGACCCTCGGCGGATGGCACGACACCCTCCGCCGCCTCGGTGGGCGGCACGGCTCCTCCGGTTTTGGGCAGCTGCCAGGAGTCCCTGTTCCCTGCCCCTCCGATTCCTTCACGGAGGCAGCAGGCTCCGCCCCTGGAGACGGCGCCGACTCCTCTGCTCCCTCACGGACGCAGCGCCTCCACATCCCGAGGCGGCCGGAGCGAGCTCGCCGTCCCGGCAACTCACTCCAGTCCACGCCTCGGCGTCCCTGGCGGCACATACTCGCTGCTCAAGGGCACCGCTGATTCACCACAGCGCGAGGGATCTTCAGCAGTGCTCCCTCCTTCTCCGGGTTTGAGGCGGAACCGGCGATTCAAAACATTTTAATATTCAAAATAAATACAAAACAGCGCACCAGCCCTCAGGACGACTGGTGAACGCAAATAAAACCAAAACATAAAATATTGTCCAGGCCTGGTCCTCTTCGTCCTTCACTATAGTCGCTCCAGTTTTATATCCTTCCATCTCCCAGTGGGACTCGATACCGCGATGGAGCAGGTGCAGATCATCTTCAATCACTACACCCGGCCTCACTCCTCGTCCCACGCCTCTGGCCCGCCCACTCGCCACAATATACACAATAGAAATAATAACACTTCATCAGACAGACAAAGTCTAAATAAATAAAAAATAAAACTCTTTACATAAATAAAAGTTATTTTATTTAGAGTGTACAACACATTCTGAATAAAAGAAGGTTTAGTGAAATGTACCATAAGTCCAGTATATTGTGCATGCAAAATTATTATGCAGGTTTACTTTACCGATTCCAAACCACATCAATCTTAATAACCTCTATTACTTTTGTTAATAATATTTTATTAATCTTAAATATAATTATTAACCAGGGCTGGAATAAAAATAATCTCTTAAACTCAGGTGTGCATAATTATTATAAAGCAGGTTTTTCTTTTACAGGTAAAATGCATCAAGATATTTAACTCACACTGAAAAGTTGAAAATTATTAAATGCCCACAAGAGGGATGCAATACTAATGTAATACTAGTAAAACCGCAGGAGCCATTTAGTCTCCAGTTCCACCATTTTCCAGAGCTGCAACCTGAGTCTCCAGAATTACAAGGTTTTATGTTCTCAGAGACTTCAAGAATCTAGAAACGCAACCCCGCTTAAAAAAAAAAATGCTGATAAATACATGAAGACAATCAAATACAAGAAGGCTTTATGGGCAAATAGACTCTTGAAGGACCAGCACCTCTTCCAGTACTGATTGAGGAATTCATCTTCCATTATCTGGCAGTAAGTTCTTTTTTAAGTTCATCTCCTACCTTGCAAGGCCGCCTTGATCATTGTTGTAGCAGCTCACACCATTACTGCATTACGCCTGACTTGAACTGGTGCTGGTCCATCAAGGGTCAATCTCAACTTATCTGTCCATAAATCTTTTTCAAAAATCATGTCTTAATGTATTTCACAACACTAAGTGGGGGTCATCTTTCAGGATTGTTTACCTTTGCAAAGTCCCTGAGAACCTGAGACCTTGTACTTTCTCCAGGCAGGTTCAGCTCATCTGCCAAAACTGACCTCAGAAGACTACGGTGGATAGTTCAGACTGCTGTTTAGCTAATCACTGGTACCCCTACTCTCATCCAGAGTGAATAAAGGGCTCAAAAACACTCTGGACCCCTCTCATGCAAGATGCACTTGTTTGTAATTTGTGCCTTTTGCCTTGTTGTCTGCTTTGTAACTGAAGACCTGGAGCAATATAATATAACTAGTATAAACTAGGCAATGATTAATCGTGATTAATCACATCCAAAATAAAAAAAAATTGTACATAATATATGCTGTGTACTGTGTATATTTATTATGTGTATATGAATACACATATATGTATATTTAGGAAAAAATATGTTATGTTTATATATTAAAATATTTATATATAAAGTATATGCATATAAATATATACATGTAAATAAATTATTTTTTTCAAAATATATAGTGTATGTTTGTGTTTTTATACATAATAAATATACACTGTAAACACACATATTATACACAAAAACTTTTATTTTGATGCGATTAATCGTGCCCAGCAATAATTAAAACCAAAATGTATGAACTGAAATGTGACTTTTGTTTTTAAGCAAGTTTGTTGAATGCTGTCCTTCCTCTAAAAAAGGTTCCTGACAGCAACAGTAAACGCAAGAGAAGGATCTGATGTAACATGTCTCCTCTAATGGAGCTCAAATAAAACAGAGAATAGGAACTCTTCTCATCTGCTGTGTCATTTATTTTCAACACCATATGTGACACCATATAAATCTGCTTATCTTTTGGCATAATGGAACATTTCATCACAGTGTGGTTGATAAGCTCAATTGTGTGTTACCAGTGTCATAAATACTGTTGTGGGTAGCGCAATACATGTGAATTTATTGACTAAGCTGACAGAACTGGTGAATGCAGAAACCTCATTTGGAAACAAATGTACACATAATATTTACAAATCCAGTAGCAGGAAGCCTAGATCTCCATCCGTTGCTACATGTTGCCTCTTTCAGCTCGCACCACCGTCCTGATATTGATTCGTGCTCGTGTCCATTCACTCTTTAGTGTGGTGAGATCCCAGAGGATCCCAGAATCCAAGATCAAGTTATGAATGAGACCCTGATCACCTGTGAGCACATTACAAAACATTCAGTCAGACGCTTCTCACGGTTCACTGAAAGATTCATGATCAGATACAAAGCGTTTTCTAAATTCATCTGTGTGAGGTATTTCCATGGCCAGAATATAAAATTATTAAATTATAAAATGTTATTTTAAGCTCATGATGATTCATTTATTCATCATGACTGGTGTAATTAGATTTTGCCAATATAATACTGATATTTAAGAAGGCTGATATAAAGATAATATACAAATTGGCTTTGTAATATGTACATATATGATTATAAGAAATAAAATATTTCACAATCAATACTGCTTACTATATTTAAATATTCTTATCTAAGATTTAATTGTGAGTGAGCAATCAATGGTTTAATATTTATTAATATTTAAAGCTGTAATATTAAGAAGTCATTAGTTCTGTAACAATAATTGATAAATACTGAAATATTTAGTTAGAGCTGTAATACCACATTAAATGCTGTAACATTTTATCAGAGCCAAATAAATGTTGTTGTATTATTTTATTATAGTGCTGTGAAGTTTAATAACAAGCACTTAAATTGACTTGTTATTCCTGCAACATGTAATATTCAGCCCAGTTGTGGTCTAGAGGTGAATGTTACTCACAGTGATCAGATTCAGGTGAGAGCTCCACTATCAGAGACAGGAAGTCTGCAAGGAAGTGTGTGTTATTCTCTGCCATCAGCAGATGCTTGCAGTATTCTTTATACATAGAGAGGAGAGAGAGTGAGAGAGAGAGTGGATGACCATACATTTACACACAACACACATACACTAGAGGAAATATCATAACGGATAAATGTATGTATGTAGCTACCTGAGAGCTAGAAACATGTGACCAGCTGACTCAAACAAGTTTGACAGAAGGAACTGTAAATCTGAGAAAAGCAGGATAGATTATTTAAGATGAAACATCAACATCACTAATCCCACCTAAAACATCATCATCCATATTAAATGAAAGATTCATACTGCAGCATGACATCGCTGAGATCAGCCTGGATCTTCACTGTACGGAAGTACCAGGACCAAACTGCAGAGGGCGGGCATGAAATAAAAAAAAAAAAGTGAAAGTGACCCATACTCAGAATTTGTGCTCTGCATTTAACCCATCCGAGTGCACACACACAGAGCAGTGTACACACACACACTGTGAACACACACCGAGCAGTGGGCAGGGAGCAGTTGGGGGTTGCGCCTTGCTCAAGGACACCTAAGTCGGGTATTGAAGGTGGAGAGAGAACTGTACATGCACTCCCCCACCCACAATTCCGTCTGGCCCGAGACTCGAACTCGTTGCAGAAAATGCATAGATCCCTGCACTTGCTCAATTTTGAAAATGTTCTTCATGGGAACAGATTTGGAGAAACATAGTGTGACATAGAGCCCTATGATTTCCATGATTGTAAAATGTGGACGCAATCACGGAATCCAGTTATAAAAACAGAATTTACTGTATAGCAGAATGTCACAGAATTTGCCTCATTTTGAATGGATACATCAAACAGATTAGTACAGCAAAATAAAAATGTGGCATGACATGGACTAATGTCTGTGAATATTAAGCCTCAAAAATATGAATCCAGCAAGTTCTGCTCATCTCTGATATATGAATAGCACAGATGTGTGGTTTCCTTTCTCTAGAACTGCTCTAAAAGTCACATCATGAGGATTTTACCATTCCCTTTCACTGTCCAAAATTAACAGGACAATTACTGTATTTATACAGTATTTTTTATTTATTTTTGCTTAAATTACATACAAAGTTGTGTAAAATTACAAAAATATAAAAAATGTGTAATTAAATGTTTGGCTCATTATATTTAAGGTTTATATCCATACTAACGATCGAACATATTTTCTTATCATATTAAAGTTATTATTATTAGTTTTACATTTAATTGTATTACATATAAACTCTGTAATTGTCAATTTAGAATTTTAGCAAAATGTTATTAAACAATTAAACAATTCTTAGTATCTTTCATCTTTGCTCTCCGGATTGAAACTTTCAGTAATGTTGTGCCTCTGGCCACAGACACAATCACTGATGTCACAGAAAGTAAAAGCACTTACACTCCAAGAAAGCTGACTAAAGTAACATTTAAAAGCCAGGAAAGCTTTGCAATAGTCCAGATTTAGTCAAACAAGAATGAAAAGAGCAGCAACTTGCTTGAAAGTTTTAACCTTGCAGCAGAAACATTTTGCCAAAGTGGTTTAGTGTGGACTTATGGCAATGCATCAGAAAAGAGATTAACATAAATGAAAGTGAAGTAACAATGTATTGTTACATTTTTTTGTCAAAGCCTTGACAGCAAAGGCATGTTAGAAAATAAAGTCTTTTATATTAATTTCCTCTCATTTTTTCAGGATATAAATGCTTAGTTCACTCCTAACAATTAAATGCTTTCATCATTTACTCACCCTCAGGTTGTTCCAAAACCTTAGTTTTTTATTTTTTGTTGTTCCAAAACCATTCCAAAACCTGAACACAATAGATGATTTTATGAATAAAAGAAATAAACTCATATGGTTTTGGAACAACTTGAGGGTGAGTAAATGATGACCTGATTTTACATTTTGGTTGAAAAACAGGAAACGGGTAGATCATATGAACATGTACAAAACTAATTTAATTTCAGGTAAAACAGTTCAAACCTGCATTTTAGTCTGAGACTACAGGCTTAAGCCTTGCCTGTGAAACCTGAGGGAAATGTTGTAACTTGTATAATTACAATATTATTTGAATGCTGAATGGAGGATTACAGCAGCAGGGAGAATACTTTATGTGAATTTGACTTAATTATTCATCTCTACCCTAAATTATCAGCAGATTTAGTTAAGTGCTTAATGTATTATTGTGAACCTGTTCAGTTCTTTACTTTTACATGGTTGATATTTTAGAGGATTTTAGCATACACTTCCAGGCCTTATCTGGGCAAAATATGGCACATATGGTTGAGTTCTGTCGGTGGCAGAGGTCATTTGGGCCAGATTTGGCCCACACATCAAGCTGGTTTTAGTGTCAGATCTGGCTTGTTGTATGTGTGACAAACCAGTTTTAGGTTGAGTTCTGGTTGTTGTATGTGGGCCAGAACTGGCCATGTGTGACAAACCGCCCAGATAGCACATGACATGTGGCTCAGTTCTGGCCCACATCTCCCACATTCTTCACTTTCCCATAGTCACCCACTGCAGGCACTACACTTGCCACAAGCCTTTGTCCCATTCATCACTGTTAATTGCACACCTGTTAATTACACTCAGCTGTCTCCACTTTCATCGTTTCACCTGTCCATATATACCAGCCTGTCTACCTGTTTCACGGAGTCCTTGTTTCACAGTTCACACTTACATATAATTGCTGAAGTATTATAATGCATATTTGGCATGCTGTTCGGGAAGGGGCTCCGAGCTCAGGAATGGCCCGAACCTAGAGTACCCCTCTGGTTGGCAGGTCGGAAGAGCCTATGTACTCCCGTGGGAGCGACTTTACCTATTTGGATAGATAGGCCCCACCGCTGCTTGTATCGGACTATGTGATTTGGGGCCTGGTCGGAGGGCTCGAGCCATTGCACAACAGGAGCACCTCACTGCATTGGAACGGATGAGCCCTACCAGCCGATAGAGGAGGAGCAACGCTGATTGGATAGCCCGACCAGGAGGGCCCGAAGTTGCCTCGACTGAATAGGTCACAGTGTTGGCGATGGGCCCTACTGGCTGATGAGCCCCTGCTAATCAGTGGGCAACCAGGGCAGATAACTGACCAAGAGGACCCATGAAGCCTCAGACTAAAGATCAAGACTAGGACGACAGATGTGTGGGTCCTCTCAGTTGAGCAGATAAACAGGCTTTTGGCGCTGACAAAGAGGACTCTTGCAACCCCTGACGGGAGATCAATACTCATGGCATCAGATGTATAAGACCTGTTTGTGTGCAGCAAGTAAAGTAAACCAAATCGGGAGCACTCTGCCGACATCTGACACGAGCATTATACTCAACGGCATCGGACGGTAAGCCTCGCCAGCCGGGAGCAGGTGAGGAACCCACCTGCTCAGGCTCTCACAGCATCCAATGGGAGATCAGGACTCAACATCGAAAGGGTAAGCCTCAGCAGGCGGGGAAAAGATTTGGACAGGGTTTGGCGGAGGTGGAGACTCTTGTCGTGACAGTGAGCACTGTGACCCGCAAACAGGAACAAAAAGTTAGGTGGCCGTGAGACTCTTGCCGATGTCCGATGGGAGCTCAATACTCAAGGCATCGAACGGGTAAGCTCCCCGACCGTGAGCATGGAAAAGTAAAGTTTATGTGGCTGGGAGACTCTTGCCGGCGTCCGATGGGAGCTCAATACTCAAGGCATCGAGCGGGTAAGCCTCGCCGACCGTAGAAAGGAATAGGTAAGGTTGTTTAGCCAGGAGGCTCTGCCGATGTCCGATGGGAGGTCAATACTCAAGGCATCAAAGGGTAAGCCTCTCTGGACATAAACAGGAAGGGTAATATGTGTTGCCAGGAGGCTCTCGCCTGCATCCGATAGGAGCTCAATACTCAAGGCATCGAGACGGGTAAGCTTCACTGACTGTAGGAAGAAATGGTAAGGGTGTGTGACCTGGAGGCTTGCACCAACATCCCATGAGAGCTCAATACTGACAGCATCGGATGGGTAAGCCTTTTGACCAAAGGATGAAAAAGTTGTCTAGCCGGGAGACTCTCGCCAACATCCAACAGGAGCTCAATACTCACGGCGTCTAATGGGTAAGCCTTGCCGACTGTAGAAAGGAAAAAGTTATGTGGTCTAGCAGGGATGCTCTCACCGATGTCTGATGGGAGGTAAATACTCACGACATTCAAATGAAAGGTAAAATTGAATGGCCAGTATTTGGCCAGACATAGAAGGAGGATTCTTTTTTATATATAGAAAAGGCAAAGGTTGGCTCAACCGGGAGCACTCTTGCAGTGCCTGACAGGGGTTCAATACTAAGAACAATTTGGTTGTCTAAAGGGTAGCGCTATGAGGATTACTTGCATAATTGTTTAACAAATCCAATGAGCTGCTTCCGATAACAAGTCATAAAATTTTGGTGCAGTCATTGTATTCGAAAATTAAGCATACAAAAAATCAATTGAATTTCCTGTGCCAGTGTACACCAAATAAGTGCCATGAATCAGCGATATGGTCATTGTCAAATCATCATCTTCCCTCCTGAGGTCTGCAGGGCCCTCTTGGTTGGAGCAGTCCAACTGAGAGCCTAAACCCTTTTTCGACGCAAGCTACATGGAGTCGCTTCTGCCAGCTCCAAAGAGGACAAGTTTGCGGCGGAACTATCTTCCACCAAGCCGAGGTCGAACTCGCTTCGGTGGGAGGGCCCACCAGCGCTCACTGGCTGCAGTGGGCCTCATTCCCGCTGTTGTCCGAGCAACTCTGGCTCTGAGGGCCACACTGGCAGCTCGGCACAGTGGGCAAGTGTGGTCCGTGTGAGGCCCAGGCAGGTCACACAGAACTGGTGAAGGTCCAAGTCTAGCAGTAGCTGCCATCGGATGTGGAGAGGAAAACAGGGTGGGTAGTCCCTATTGCAACTTCCATGATGACTTAGATAAGACTTCTAGTGTGAAGAAAGAGATTCTGACGTAATTTTCGTGCCCATGCATTTTATACTGCCGCTGACCTGTCAGTATTTGCATGCTTATCCATCTGGCCAGCTGTCCCCAGCTGGCGTCAGCCCATATGATTTCAGTGAAAGTGGAGAAGGGAGGAGTTCCATTACGCTCTTTGTTATGGGAGAGAAAGAGGACCAAAGGCAGACTCTCAATCACAGTCTTTAATGTAAATGAGACATTCAAAAATCAAATGGGTAACATAAATCCACCTCGAGACAGAGGTATCAGTCAAACAGAAATCTTCGTGAAACCCTGAGCTTTAACAAAAGGTTGCAGATAAACAGGTTACTGGGACTCGGGATGAGCGGCAGCCGAGCCAGGTGCAGTGGGAGATTCCGACAGAGGGTATGGCAAGAGGCAAGCCTGCAGAGAGCATGGGTACCGTAGGGCTGGATACCGTGTCCATTCAGGACCACAGCTTGAGTTGGTAGAGCACAGGAGCGTGAAGGGGAATGACTTCCAGACAAACCGCACTAGGATGGAGACAGGACAGGACAGGACAACACTTGATTCAGCAGGTAAGAGATGCGCTTCAGCATTGATCGCTAGGAATAAACTGACAAAAGGGTTAGAGAAAGCGGAGGTAGAAATAGCAGGAGGAATCAGGGAAAAGGGGAAACAGGTGGAAGGATTTGGTAAGTGGGAACAGCTGGGACAAATTAAGTTAAAGGATGGTTTGAGAAAGAGTGAGTAGGATGACCACAAGAGGGGGACAGAGAAAGGAGGAACCCAGATCATGACAGTCTTAGCTGACGTAATGTTGAGTTACCGCTCGGAAGGAATGGCGTTGAAACTCACGTGCTAATGCTATCCCTGAAATCGTGGAAATCCTGGTGGGACTGAATAGTAAGTTATCTTTTATCAATTTAATTAAAATAATAACAATTACAGGGATGGCGTTAGCTATTCTTGTTTTCCCTCTTTTTTGTCATTAGCTGATCACATCCCTGGCTCAATCGTGAGTGACTGCATTTTATTTATTTATAAGTTGTTTTGTTTTTGCTTATTTTATATATTGTAAATCAATAAATCAATCAATAAAGCTGTAATCATATATTTTGCTTGAGATTATCATACTGTCAAAGTCTCATACCAGCACATGCCTACACTTCTATATTTAGCTCATTATCACTGTGTATTTAAGTTCCTCCTTTCATTCAGTATAGCTGTCTGTGCGTTTGTGCTTGCACGCTTCCTCACATCATTTTGTTTGAGTTTATTTTGTGTTAGTAAAAACACTTCTATTTGAATCCTCTTCATTGGCTTTGGACTTAAAGCTGACATTTATGCTATCTGTGTAAGTGTGTTTTACATTAGTGTTCATGTGTTTTTTAAAGCAGAATACATGCAGTGTTGTAAATTCTAACCGGTTGGTGAAAAAGTATTCTAAATATATATTCTAAAAACAAAATCTAAATTATTTGTCATAAGAAATGATGGTATTATTATTGGCCATCATCAAACTGAAAAATACAATTTGCAATTTCTTTTGAAAATATACTGGAAATGTTTATTTATTTTATTTGTTTTCATACAGTGGTTAATAATTGCAATTAAAATATGAAAGGAAATAATTTATATTTGTTTATTTTATTTTATTTTTCTATTATCCTCCAGAGCTAGCTTCTAGGTTGTATTGCTGCTAACATTATTTAAATTTATCTTCATTGCAGGTGCAGTCAGGCAGAATCCCCTTACTGAAAAAGCCTCAAAGAAAGACATTGAATTCAACATCATTAAATGGTTGCACCTTGCTGGAGACCGAGAGGGGAGGAGGAGGGAGCTGATTGAAGAAAGGCGAGGCCCAACAAAACATTGCAACCTCATTAGAGACGTCCCTGCACATCAACACACATCTCAACTTACCTTTCAAGTTTCTTTAACTTTAGCAATTTCTCTTTAAAGTTCTCTGTACAAGTTTTTCAGGTGTGCAATTTTATTACTCTCAGAGTTGAACATAGCATTAATGCATGCTTTAAAACATGAATTTTGGTGTAAAAAATTGTCTAAGACTCTTTGAACGTTATTTATTTTATTAATATTTATTTATTTAAACTGAATTCCACCTTAAATTATTAAGTACAAATGAGTAGCTGTTATATTTATTCTTATTCTCAAATGTTATATTTATTCTTAAAGCTGTAATTATTTGAACACTTGTTGAAAGTAAATTGTTTTGAGTACATAAGGCTCACATATGGGCCATATTAAAATGTATTATTTGGCTCATGCTTGGTGGACTTATAGCACTGCTTTGGTTCAGTTCTGGCAAAGGAGATGTGGGCCATATCTGGGCGCAAACACAAACTAATCTGGGCCACAGCTCAGCTGTTTATCTGGCCCACATCTTTGCCAAAGGAAATTTGCTGACTGGGTAGGTCATTCAATAAATACAGTTAACAATCTAGCTTCATTAAGTTATTAACCCAACAATTAATAACGGGTCAGTATTTTTTTGCAGTGGCGCGCAAACATATGTGTTTGGTTGTGTGGGCCGTGAGTTGAAAAAGGTTGGGAACCACTGGCCTATGCTTTGGACACTACAGTGACATGCATAACCTGTTGTGTTGACCTCTAGCGGTGAACTCGAGGAACTGCAGATGTGACTGTTTCAAGTCTACAACTTTAAAGCAGGAAAATATTGACATCTACTGTATCTCCAGTTATACTGATAGCTGGCTATTGAACTAATGAACTCTTCAAACTAAATAAAATGATCTAGTTTTTTATTTGTATAGTTACAATATTATAATAGTTGCAAATATGCCAACACTTTACAGTACAATAAAAGAGAAAATTAAAATCACTAAACAAAAAGCATTCAATGTACAATCGAACTAGTGACTGAAAGCACATAATATTCTACATAAATTCTAACTGGTAAAGATTATTGTGGGCTTGTGTGAAAGAACAGATTCAGCCACAACTCTTACATTAGTCAAAGAGTTATGTACAGAGACATGTTTCTCATGAGACAGACACAGAACTTACAAAAACATTCTGTACACAGTCTGTATATAAAATGTAGGAGAAATGTAATGAAAAACATACATAAATGTAAAATAAAGCAATGGTATAAAGAAATATAAATATGACACAAGACTACTGATCTCTAAAAATGACTCCATTATAGATCACTGATTTGAATATTGAATCATGTAGCCCATAATATTTACATTTTCATTTTATACTTTCAGTTTATGTTGTTTGATATAGAAATGCTAAATTACATTCACAGTCATGATCAGCAATATTTTAACAACTTCATTAGGATGAGTTTAATCTTGACATCATGATGATGAAGGTCTTATACTAAACTTGTATTCTTGCTAATCCAGCTCTTCTGAGAGATCATCAGCCTCTACTCCCTCCGCTTTCAGCTGTAAAAAAAGAAAATAGCATTCAAATGAATAGAAAACCAACATGAAACATTCACCATTACTCTGTGTTCATGTATGTTTCTATTAATGCTGCATTATTTCATTTTAAGCTCTAATCCTCTTCCATGTGTATGCATTAGTAATCATTCTTAAATAGTAATATGTAACAGTTAGCATAATAACTTTATTTGTTAAAGCAGTGCTATTTGAAGCTGTAATTTTAGCATTGTTTATATCAATTGCTTGCTGTTTAGCAAAATCTCACCAAAATTATCATCACACAAATTGATTTATAACAGTACTATAGTGAGAACCTTCTGAGGATTCCTGATCTGATCGTGACATGTGTTGTTCTGTTGATTTAACAGGATCCTCTGGAGCTTTAGGCCAAGGTAACAATCCACTAAAGTAGTTCATAACAGTTGTCCTGAGCGATTGTTCTTTCTTCAGACTGTAATGAGGAATCAGAAGAACACAACAGTGTTGAGTAGAACAAGTTGAAAATGTGTTAATATTTGAATTAGTACAAAGTAGACTGTAACAAAAATATTTGTTTAAGTTAGATGATGTTTGTCTGTTTGTGTTAGCATGACATCGACACATGGATGTTCACTGACCTCAGTTTACAGTTTGAGTCTCGTAGCACATCAATGAGCTTCTTCTCTGAGTCTCCTATTGTATTATTACTCAGATCAAGCTCTTTTAAAACTGCAGTGCTTTAGTTTCAGCCAGAGACTGAGTTAAAGAAGAAACATCTGTAATGCCACAGTCATTTAGACTAGAAAGAGAAAGACAAGCAGAGGGAAACATTATTTTCCCTATTAACCCAGAGGACACAGACACGCTTTGTCATTTCTTAGTCACTTCAACGGGAAACCATGCGATGATGGATATCACATATTGGCTTTCCAGTGGCAGAGAAATTCAGTGTTTCCAATTCATTATTTAAACTATGAAGGCCCACCATAGTCTAATTTGTCCCAACAGAGTTTGATAATGAACCAAAAACTTTAAAGTAATATAAACTTGACTGTTGCATGTCTCTCTCAGACAGACAGTGAACTGCTGTGAGTGAAGGAGACAGACTGAATGAATCTACAGTTCACTCTCTGACAGTAGATGGAGCTAAAGGAACAGTGTTTTCCTGAAACCCCAGAAACAAAACACAGCAGACTGCGCTTACTTTCTGTTCATGACATCACCTTTCACAGAGAACGAAGTCAAAAATATTTACGCTTTCTATCAGCTATTCAGATTTTATCTGTTTATCAAACAATATATATTTAAAAAGGTTCTGTATTATATTATTAAATGTTATAGCTGTGTTCTTTTGAACTTTAATCTGTTTGAAACATTTGATTAATTTTACCATTTAGTTTTACTGTTTTATTGTATTTTCAAAAGCATTGTTATGCTTAGGCTTGTTATTGCTATTTTCTCTTAATGTTATATTATCATTACAGTTATCTTACCACAAAGATAATTTCTATGCTAAACTAATTGCCTTTTGGTCTCTGTTTCTTACACTCGCCTGGTGTGAGACGATGTTCTTCAGCAGTTTGGCTGATTCTGTAACTCCGCTGTTGTTTACTCTCTGGCCTCGAATTTTTATTTAAGTGTCTTGTAGTTACACATTTATTCAGGAATATTACTGAGGTTCTTTGTTGCCACAGCACATTTTAAAGCTAATAATTAAATTATCACCTGCCATGTGTTTGGTATCTGTGTTTATATACATTTATAGGTGTTTATAACAGACCCAACATTCATAAGTTCATAAAACACAACAGGAATTATTTATATACAGTACTATACACAAATACTATATCATTTATTATTTATAATTTATATAATTTATTTTACAAATATAATGTAAACTCAGACTCTTTGTGAGATATTGAGTGAAAGTGTTATAATCAAATTGTAATGTTAAAATTGTTTTAAGCATTTTTAAGCACATTCCTCACCTCAATCTCTCCAGTTTACAGTGTGAATTCCTCAGAATGTCACATAAGTGATTCACTCCTTTGTTTTCTATTTTATTTCCACTCAGGTTCAGTTCTCTCAGGTGTGAAAGGTTTGAACACAGAGCTGAAGTCAGGATGTGACACTGTTTCTCTGTAATACTGCATCCACGCAGACTGAAGACAGAAAGAGAAAACACAATGAATCAGATCCATGTTAAGTTTATGTGAGTTAAATGCATCGAACACAATTTCATATACAGTAGCACACTAATACACCAGCAGACCTATAGGCAACCTCCTGATCTCTCTCTCTCTCTCCTCTCTCTCTCTCGCCAACAAGGAAGTGACCAAACCTGCAATTCATCGACTGGCGCTTGAGGCTGGCTGCAAAGGGAATCAGTCCCATAGACTCCCTCCCTATGTTAAAATGCCCAACTTACAGCAGAAAAAAAAAACATGTTTATAGCCTGGGCAAAAAAATTAGTTTGACTGTATAGCTAATTTTGCCCTTCATGACAACTGTGAGGGGTGAATTTTTTATAACTCATCCGTTTAAATTATATTAAGGCGTGCACTTGAGTGACAGATGGATTGCCGCTATGGGTCACCGTCGAGCTAGATGGCGTGGCTTCAGCAACCAGCTCCTGCCTTTTGCCCATTTTAATTGCCCAGTGACAATTAAGTCGCCAGTGACACGCTGCCAAGATGGCGACAGCCGCTCTGAGCTTCAAAAATGCACTTCAGGAGTCTACGGGTGAGGTCATGGACACTATGTCCATGTTTATATACAGTCTATGAAAATAAGATTTGTCTTGCAGATTTAGATTATTATTTTTACTATAGTATAATAGATTTTACAATGTAAGTGTAAAATCAAGTTAATGTTAAATTAATAATTTGAATTCCTGGAAAAGAAAAATAGGAGTAACTGTCTTCAAATCAGAGTCTGTTTTATCATTTAAACATCAAAATCATGATACCCTTCAATAATATAATTGAACATCTGGGCTATAATTAGGTTTATGCATTCCCCATGAATGAAGAAAATAAGGTTAGATCTCAGGAGCTTTACAAGAATGTTATAGAAAGATGAATGCAGCTAAGGACACATAAAGAAAAGAAAGTGGAACATAACAGAGGTAAGACAAATACATTTCCATTTATGTAATAAACTGTAAGCCTACAAGAAAAGTTATTTAGGAAATGTATAATTTTAGCTCAAAAAAGGTAAAATGAGCACATGATCAAATGATGTCACTGCAGCATGTATCCATGGTAACGCTCAGCTGTGTAATGACAGTTAACGTTCCTCCTGGTGATTGTTTTAATTGAGTTTTGCTTTCATTGGTCGAAGAGGTATTTATACTTTTTATATTTGTAGACATTAATGCTTACGCTTTTATGAAAAGTTGACCTTTTAATCATTTGCCGTCAAGTCATCCCAGATCAGCTGCTGGACGTTAGGCTATGTGAAAACTTTCGAGCTAACGCTAGCATGTTAGGCTGAAATTATTAAAGGTTTATAATATAGACAAATATTGAACTTAAACTAACATCATATCACATACACAGCAGCTACAAGTTCCTTAAGGTAAACTGTCAAAATAAAAGTCATAAAGAAAAATATATTACTATTTAGCAGTCTTAAGACTCAGTGTAATAACAATGCTATTACTAATAATAAATATTAATAATACTTCATTTTTAAATGAATAATCACATTTGTTTTCTTTTAACTTTAACAGTAAACCTCTGTTGTGCAGCACTTTGTTTGCCAAAAAATAAAATTAATTTTCATTTGATTAGAATAAATTAAATAGTTTTATGCCTTTTTCAAAATTGAAACATAATTTTATATGGCCCTATTATGAAAAAAGGAGCCTATACAAAAAGTTTTTAAATACAGGCCTGTGGCTTAATTATTTTTAGAAATTTCAATAGCATTTGTATAAAAACTAAATACACTGATCATACTAAAAAAGAGGAATCAATCGAGAGCTTTGAATCAAAATCAAATCGAATCAGGACATCTGAATCAATACCCAGCCCTATCAGAATAATCTATCGTCATGCAAGTTTTGTCCGCTCACTTCTGTCTCATTTTGCAGCACAGTTTTGTCAGATTTCAGCACAAAAATCTTTCTGCTGACAGAAATACTAAACCATCAGTCCATTAGCTCATAGTACTTTTGAATCTTTCTTTAGAAGGGGAAATGCAGAAAATTCAGTGCTACACATTTTGTAGCTTGTGCCCTGTTGTCTTAATAAATAGTACATTTAAATCACAGTGTAATTGCTGCACAGAGTAATAATGATACTAACTGTAGTTTCTCCAGCTTGCTTTGTGAACTGCCAACAGAACACCAGGTTTTCAACTCCAGAGACTCCTAGTTCATTTCCACTCAGGTCCAGTTCTCTCTCAGATGTGATGGGGTTTGATTTCAGAGCTGAAGTCAGAGCTGAACAATCTTCAGCTTTTATATCACAAGACCTTAACCTGCATTCAGAGAAAGAGACAAATATGTTTTTTATTCTGTTTCATGAAAATACCAAAACACTAAATTGTTTGTTGTACAAGTATATTCATCACCTCAATCTCTCCAGTTTAAAGCTGAATCCTTCAGTATATCATAAAATTTATTCACTCTTGTGTGTTTAAGTACATTCTCACTGAGGTCCAGTTCTCTCAGGTGTGACGGGTTTGATTTCAGAGCTGAAGTCAGGGGAGACACACTGCTTCTCGTAATACTGCATCTACACAGACTGAAGTCAGAAACAGAAAGGACAATGGTTCAGATCCTTTATAGCATCTTATAAAAGAGCAGCAATAAGTATATAGTCTTCAATACATCTTTAGTTGCCATAGTTTAACTGAATTAATTGTTTTAAGTTCCAAATACCAGAAGCTGATGTTTTCTTCTCATTCATTTAAAAAAAAAAAAAACTATAGACATACACTTCCTTTGTCTCTCATCTATTGTTGCAGTAAATGTGAATGTCCAAATATTTCTGCAGAACATGTACACAACCAGTACAGTTGATCAAATACTTTTAATTAAACCGATTATTTCCTAGTTAGAGTGTCTCTACACCAGAAACCATCAGCCAAAACAGCTAAAGTGTGTCTACTGGGGAAGTCGTAGGCCTAATGGTTAGAGGGTTGGACTCCCAATCAAGGGTTGTGAGTTCTAGTCTCGAGCGGACGGAATGTGGTTGGTGTGCATGAACAGTTCTCTCTCCACCTTCAATACCACGACTTAGGTGCCCTTGAGCAAGGCATCGAACCCCTACTGCTCCCGGGCACGCAGCATAAATGGCTGCCCACTGCTCGGGTGTGTGCTCACAGTGTGTGTGTGTGTGTTCACTGCTCTGTGTGTGTGCACTTGGATGGGTTAAATGCAGAGCACAAATTCTGAGTATGGGTCACCATACTTGGCTGAATATCACTTCACTTAAAACTCACTTACACTGGAGCCACAAAGCATTATAAATTTGTGTCAGATCGCATCAATAGAGCACAGCAGTAGTTTACTGTCAGGACGTTTGTTGTGCCATGCCACATACAGTGTAGACAGCATAATAGATTATATTGTATTTTGTCATGTTCCACTGTTAGACACATATTATTAAGTTTGAGCAGTAGAGAAAAAAAGAGTTGCAGTACAGATGCAGTACAGTTTAAATACTTAAACTGGACTTGTTTAACTAAACAGTGATTTTAACTCTCTGTAGTTGCTGTACAGTATAATGATACTAACGCTAGTATTTCCAGTTTGAATTGTGTGTTCATCAGTAGATCACTGAGGTTTTTCACTCCAGAGTCTCCCTGGTTTATTCACACTCAGGTCCAGTCTCTCTCAGATGTGATGGGTTTGATCTCAGAGCTGAAGTCACAGCAGAACAACCTTCATCTGTTATATCACAGTATCTTAACCTATATTGAGAAAAAGAGAAAAGCAGAAAAATAAACCTAAAGACATTCTCTAAAGACGTAGAAAAGAGAGATCATCTCGACTTCACCAGATCACAAAATACTCATCCTCTTCACAATATACAGACTATAAAGTGTCTCTGTCATTTAAAACTGTTGCAGTGACTTTAATCATTTTGATTCTTGTATGTGAATGTTACTGACCTCAATCTCTCCAGTTGACAGCGCACATCCCTCAGTGTTTCAGATACATGCTTCATTCCTGTGTTTTCTATTTTCATTTCCACTCAGGTCCAGTTCTCTCAGGTGTGAAAGGTTTGTAGCACAGAGCTGAAGTCAGTTTGTGACACTGTTTCTGTGTAATACTGCATCCAAAGCAGACTGAAGACAGAAAGAGAAAAACGCAAATGAATCAGATCCATGAATATCAAGGTTTTGGAGGACTGTTTGTCTGACTGTAATTTGTCATCTGAAAGTCACACTTGAAATTCTCTTGAACAGTATTTTACGTTATAAAGCATTACTCTATTCCAGATGTATTCACTTCTCGTCAGTTTAAGACTGGTTCTTGTGTCAATGTCACCTTCAGCTCGATCGGGAAAAATGTGTTCCCAGCAACATACAGTAAGCTTTCCTTAGTTAACTTAATTAGTTAATATGAAATAATGATGAACAATACTTCTACGGCATTTTTAAATAAAATGTTTTATCTCTTATCATTACGAACCTGAACTGACATGAACAATCAATGAACATTAAAGATTAATCTGATCACCTTTGTATTCAATAGTATTCAATAGTAGTAGTAGTGTTGTTTGTGTGCTTGCTGCAATTATATAAAAAAAACTGTCCCTGAATTTAAGCAGAACAGAAGGATAAGGTGACCATTAGTTGATAAAGATTGGTGGCTGATCTGTTGGTTCATCATTAATTTGCTTTGTTCTGAAACAGGCACTAAATTGTTAAATGTTGCATTTTTGTTTTGAGGAGTTTGTGAGTTCTGAAAAACCTTGCTCTCCCTCTACATTAACTGAAATAATTAATATTATCCATGATCAAAATGACTTGGCCTTCTGTTTAAAGCTAACTTGTCATTTTTTTGAAAAGTATTTGTTTTAGTGGCCATGTTTATATTTAATACTTCAAATTGTGGTTGTGACACCTCTGGCTCAAACAAATGAGAAAATGTATTAATCAAGTACATGTTAAATGATGTAAGATACTTACATCAGTGTGTTGAGTTTACAGTGTTTATCCTGCAGTAGAGCAGAGATCTGATTCACTCGTGTGTCTCCTAGTTCATGTTCACTCAGATTCAGTTCTCTCAGGAGTAACGGGTTTTACCCACAATTCCAGTCACATACTGGCAGGCTTCTACTGCAGCAGGACTTCTCAAAAACCTGGAAAAGGTAAAGAGGATTCATTTTAATTCTGAAATAAATGTACACAGCCTTACAAAACATGTTGATAAAACATAATTCATTATTTTCCTAATGACAAGCGTTGTTTACTGTTTTATTATTTTTGACATCCAAATGTTCAAAAACAGTGATGTCAAAAACAGAAACAGTGCAAATTTCATAAAGGACAGAAGAGCAAAATATCTTTTAGACACTAAATTAAACTACAGTCTATTCAGAAAATGTAGGTGACAAACTACTGAGTATCAGAACATTTAGTGGCTCAGAATTTATATTTAAACAGAACTGTAACTTACAACAAAACAATTTGTCACCAACAACACAGTAGCTCAGAAGCCAAATCAAGTTTATCTGATTACTGAAATAGTATTATGTATGAATATTCAGCCTGACTTTTATTTATTATGTATTACTTCATCATCTCTCACCTCAGTGCCTTCAGTGAATAGTTTGGATCCAGTAGTAAATCACTGAGCTCCTTCACTCCTGATTGTCCAGGATCATTTCCTCTGAGATCCAGCTCTATCAGGTGTGAAGGGTTTGATCTCAGAGCTGAAGCCAGAGCTTTATAACCTTCTTCTGTGATACTGCAGTCTGAAAGTCTAGTGGAAGACCAAAAAGAAACAGTAGCAATTACTCCTTTGCTAAAAAAGATTTCAATATGAGGATTGTATCATTAGGATATTTGGTAACACTTTCAATGAAACCCGTATTTATAATACTTTATACTGGTATTCTTAAGGCATTATAATTGTTATAAATTATATTTATTGTTATACATAATATTTGATTGCTTCCACTGTCCTCATTTGTAAGGTGCTTTGGATAAAAGTGTCTGCTAAATGATTAAATGTAAATGTAATTATAATGAATGCAAAATGTATTATAAAAAAATAAAAATAAAAACTTTATAATATATTGTATCATTTCATGAGTAATCATAACAAGTCTTAATGCATTATAATATTTAATTATTTGTGGCTGTAGCTTTTAAGAGTATGATGAATTATAATACATAGTGAACACTGTTATGCTGATGATACTCAGCTATATATATCAACGAGACCAGATGAAACTTCCCAATTATCTAAGCTAACAGAGTGTGTTAAAAATGTAAAAGATTGGATGACAAATAATTTTCTCCAATTAAATTCGGATAAGACGGAGATATTAATTATTGGACCAAAAACACTACACAGAATCTTGTAGATTACAATCTGCAACTAGACGGATGTACTGTTACTTCCTCTACAGTCAGAAATCTGGGTGTTATATTAGACAGCAATTTGTCTTTTGAAAATCATATTTCCAATGTTACAAAAAACTGCATTCTTCCATCTTAGAAACATTGCCAAGCTCTCAAACATGTTACCTGTTTCTGATGCAGAAAAGCTAGTTCATGCATTCATGACCTCTAGACTGGACTATTGTAATGCACTTCTAGGTGGTTGTCCTGCTTCTTCAATAAACAAGCTACAGGTCGTCCAAAATGCAGCAGCTAGAGTCCCTTACGAGGTCAAGAAAATATGATCATATTACCCCAATTTTACAGTCTCTGCACTGGCTACCTATTAAGTTCAGTATCAGTTACAAATTATCATTACTTACCTATAAGGCCCTAAATGGTTTAGCTCCAGCGTACCTAACTAGCCTTCTACCACGCTACAACCCATCAGCACCCTAAGGTCACAAAACGCTGGACTTTTGGTAGTTCCTAGGATAGCAAAGTCCACTAAAGGAGGTAGAGCCTTCTCACATTTGGCTCCCAAACTCTGGAATAGCCTTCCTGATAATGTTCGGGTTCAGACACCTCTCTTTGTTTAAATCTAGATTAAAACACATCTCTTTCGCAAGCATTCGAATAATGTATATTTTTAATTGTGAGTGTAGTTGCATCTGATCAAAGGTGCTTTTTTATTCATTAGCTTGGGTTAAACTAATTTTACTTTGTTGGATCAGCAGCTATGCTAATGATGTCTGTATTTTGTTTCTATGTTTTGCCACGGATTCACATCCCGTGGTAACTAGGATTTACACAAGCTCCAGTCTGGATCCAGAACACCTGAGAAGAGATGATGCTGACCCTCAGAGGACCTCAGATGATGCTAACCCTGAATCACAAACAGAACTAACAATTATTCCTAAATGTGTGACTTAATCATATAATAACTTAATTAATAATATTGATAGTTCATCGTCCTAGCTGACTCACGCTTGTATTATTATTATTATTATTTTTAGTTTTCTAAAACCTGTCAAATGTGCACAAACTACTAGCTACTACTAAATATTGTAGAAACATAATTTTCTGTAAAGTTGCTTTGTAACGATTTGTTTTGTAAAAGCGCATACAAATAAACTTGAATTGAATTTAACACAATGCATCCACTTAACTTACAATGAATTATATTTTCCCAAAGTTATAATGTATTAAAAATCTCATATCTTGCCTTTATTAAGTTAATTATGTTACTTTACTTAACCCCTTAACTGTCACCCCATTTTGTAAATAGGCATTAATGTGCACTATGCAAACTTAAATTGCTGTAATTTATGAACACTTTGAAATATAAACCTAAGGTTGGTCTCTTTTAAAGAAGAAAATGAGCAGATTTTGGCAAAAGTGTCAGATTTTGGCAGTGAAGTATCAAAAGTTATAGAAGTTTAAATGTACTGTAAATAAAATGCGCTATATTAATTATATTTTATTATAAATATTTTACAAAACAGGTTTTACTCTAAATAAGTTGTGTTACAAATTTGAAGTTGATGTGAAAAGAATTGGGGTTCCTGTGAGATTTTATTTAGGTGTCATACCACACACAGCCACTGGGAGTCATCAAAACTTTTTGAATTTTGCCTAATTAATTTTTTCTCTAGATTTCTCTGTGAATTTTACTTCTATCTCAAAATAACCACCAAATATGAAATCCTGAGACTCAGACCTTCCAATGATATGTTTGTTGCCAAGATTATAAAAAGTTTTGATTCTAAAAGACATTAGCATTTAGTAATATGACACTTGACCCAGCCCACTAAGGGGAGGAGACCACCATTGATTTTAAAGTACCATTTCCATGGTAACGCAATGTCCAATGGTAAGCAATGTCCGATTAATCTTGGGCTTCTAAGGTTTCAAATGATATATGATTTATGATGATTACTAAAAGATTTTATAGAGAAAAGACAACAACAAAAAGAGTGCAAGCATCCCACAGGTGGGACGGTGACAGCAGACAAAGACCACTTATAAATAATAACAACAATGACGACAACCAGTGGCTCCCAGAAAATTTTAATAGGAGTGGTCAGATGAAGCCACAGTAAATCGTGGGGTGGCACATCAAAATAGGTAAGTGGGCCTAGTGGTTAGAGAGTTTGCCTCCTGACCCTAAATTTGTGGGTTCGAGTCTCCATCCGCAATACCACGCACTGAGGTGCCCTTGAGCAAGACACTGAACCCCAACTGCTTCCGGTGCTGCAACATAAATGATGAACACTGCTCTGTGTGTGTAGGTGTGTGTGTGTGTGTGCACTTTGTATGGGTTAAATGCAGAGTACTAATTCTGAGTATGGGTCATCATACTTGGCTGTATGTCACAAAGCTTTCATTAAAAAAATTATATAAGGGTTTGCAATATTGACAAAAAATGATATCTGTAATTTCTGGATTTTATTGATAACGATACTTAAACAATATTTTGCTTAGTGTTATTGTGCTGATATCTTATTTCTAATTGTGCTGACAGCTGACTCCTGAAATTTTAATTTTACCTTTACGCCATTTTTTCTAAAAGTGAGCATCATCTTTTAGGTCAAATACTTGTATTTGGGCTGTTCAACAAAACTGATCTTTGCCATTCAGAGAAAACAGAAGCTGCATCTGAAGTGTCATTTAGATGTGTTTACACACTGTTTAATGCAGCTCTGAGGGACATGGGATACTTTCACCAGCAGTTACAAATTAATAAATAATGTTTTGATATTTTAAACATAAAACATTGAAAACTGATGTTTAAAATTATTTTAAAATGAAAAGGTATCTTAAATGTGAAATTAAAACCACCAGTAGGTGGCAGCGAGTCACTGTTTATAAGTGAGTCATTGAGATTGAACCGATTCATCTAAACGGTTGATTCATTCAGGAACAAACTCTTTCATGTTGCTTTGTTTTGAATGATTTTTGTTTTTAGAAATAGAGCAAAACCGGAATATGTTGTCTAAATATAAGTCTCTTGATATTAACTTCTTGTTTATTGAACTGATGTATAAAATCAATATCACATTTGTAATGATGCTGATCTTTAGAGAAAAACATAACTCTTCTTGTGTTGGTAACTATATAAAATTATATAAATTATCTAGATCTATAAATGTTCTGCCCCATATCTTGAAAAATGTGATAATTCTACATTTCCAGTGAAAGGCAGATACTTGGGTGGTGTCAATCTGCAATCTTTTTTGGAGGCTGCAGCCGGTGATGCATTTTCTTCTTCTTCTTTTCTTTCACTTCTCAAACTATTGTGAATTTACATTCTGCATTTAAATTAATAATAAACACTACAAATCATCCTAGGAGTAGCCACAGTTTATACAGGATGGTCATGGCTACCCCTGGCCACCTCTTGGGGTTCCCCTGATGACAACAACAATATTAATATAAATAAAACAGTATTTTTTTTCTTAAAAAGCCACACTGTCAGATATTTATTATGTTAGGTAAAAATTGTTAGCATGAATACACTGTAAATTGCTTTGGATAAAAGCGCTGCTAAATGCATTAATTTAATTTAATTTAAAAGTGTTACCGGATATTTCCCAGCACCTCAAAAGTGTTTTCAATTAGATAAATTAATGTGTCTTTTTTTTCGCCATGTAAGTGATGTTACTGATAAAGGTTCTTTATGACACACATCCACCAAATTAATAATTTCAAGCCCATCTACTGGATACTTATTTACCTGCATTCATTACACAGCTCTCTGTAATACTTGATTCTGATTGTTCAGTTGCAATATTTCAAGTTGTGTTATTCACTGATAACAACAGTCATCATTAGCAACTCCAAATAACATACCACTCATCATCTGGTGTTTCTATCACATCTCTCATATTACATCACTGTGGTCTCTAGTTTCATTCAGTCACAATTGTTATCATCTTGTGCCTCAGTTATAAACTGTATTTACTATCAAATGAACCCAGAGGACTTCAGTGTTAAAAGTAGGTCTGTGGTAATTGTTGAAGTGTTTGTCTTGTTACTAGAATAACTGCTTTGTACACTATAATGGATTTCAGATAATTAACATGTAAGTTTTTAAAACCCTGCCTTCTCAAATTACATGTCCTCATCTTTACTATGTGGTGAAAAGCTGTAAATAGTGATATGACTGTACATTACACCTTAAATGTAAGTCTTATCTGAACTGCATCTAGACTCAAAGCTGTTTTAGGAACTCTTTTCTTTGTGGAAGATTTTCATTTGAAACTTCAATCAATAAATCTATATTTTTTCTGATATAACAACCGTCGGATGTACATTATTCGTACTTGCTGAATAGAGTGTTAATTTTAGACTTCATTTACAGTCCAGTTATGAGCTTCATATTGAATCATGTTCAGATTTAAATCCTAACCTGAGTATCTGCAGTGAACACTGTACATTTCCCAGTAGACTGGAGATTTGAGTCACTCCAGAGTCTCTGAGTTTATTTCCACTCAGATCCAGCTCTATCAGGTTTGAAGGATTTGAATTGAATGCTGATACCAGAGCAGCACAACCTTCTTCAGTAATACATATACAATTAAACCTATAAAAGAGAAAAATTATAAACAGGATGTAATATAAAAATTATAACAGTTTTGCATTAGTTGGTCTGTTTTACACTTTGACTAAATTACTTACATCAGTTTTTTCAGTCTACACTGTTTATTCTTAATCAGAGTTGAGAAGATCTTCATTCCTGAGTCTCTGAGTTTAGTTCCACTCAGGTTCAGTTCTGTCAGATTTGAAGGGTTTGAATTTAAAGCTGAACCCAGAACACCACAATCTTCTTCTGTGATATCGCTGTTATTCAGACTGTGTTGAAAGAAAAAGATTTGCTTGATAATGACATTACAAAAGCATCATTATTATTATTATATTATTATATATACATAAAACACAACCAGCAGCAAGTCCACAAGTATTTAAAGGAGTTATCATAAAGATAAAACTTACATCAGTGTGTTGAATTTACAGTGTTTGTCCTTCAGTAGATCAAAGATCTTATTCAGTTGCAGCTTATATCCACTCAGATTCAGTTCTCTCAGGAGTAACGGGTTTTACCCACAATTCCTTTTACATACTGACAGGCTTCATCTGCAGCAGGACCCAAAACCTGAAAAAAAAAACATCTACTACACATACTCAAGTCCATGTGATGCTTGTAGTGTTTTTTCATCCATATTTTAATTTAATCAGTAAACAAATTCTGTTGTCAGTATGTTTTGTTTTTTTATTACATTTGAAAAGATTGATTAATTGCATTGATTACATTTTTAAATTAAATCATAACACACAGAATACATAAAAGGGAAAACTGAATTTGATTGGAGCCCTAAATTTGAAATTATCTTACTTTGTGGGTTGACCTTTTAAAAAACAATAACAACTACAACGACAACAAAAGCTATATTTACATTTATTCTCAGTCTAACAAACATGTGTAACACATTTCCTTCCTCATTAATAGAATGAAATAAATGTGACTGATGCTGGCAAAATAAGCGGAATGAGAAAGTTTTCAAAAATCTGTTCTCCATTTAAATAACTTCAAATGCAAATAAATATTAGTTTAATCAAGAGCTTTTCTTTTAATGTATGATTAACAATGAGACAGATCTACAGTATCAGACATAGCGCTTGTGTGAATCTCGGCAAGACATATTTCACAATAATGTACTTTATAGGAGATGCAAGCTCTGGTAGAGGTGCTTTACAAATATCAGTCACTCGATCATTTTGTTTTAATTAGCAATTAATTAGCAAAGTAATTAGAGTTTGAAAATCATATTTCTTTAAATCTTATTTTGTCATCGAGAATTCTGCTTTGGAACAATAGACAAACAACTTTTGAGAAGCAGGTTTCATGTTTCAAATGTGAAAATGTTTCAGATGTCAAATTCGGATGTTTTCAAATTCGACAAATCTAAATTTTTCATTTCTTTTGCCTGTGGCTCAAAATTAGACCGCATGCATTCCAACTCATTTTGCCAGCCCAGGTCACAAATATTGTAATATATATTGATATTGAATAATAAGGGACAAAAATATTACCCAGTTCTATTCATTAGACTGAATTAGCAAAATAATTTGTCTATGAAAAAATAGGCTTTAACAGGCTTTATTAAAAATAATTTATTTAGTATTATTTCATCATGACTCACCTCAGTTTTAGTTTAGGGTTTTAACCTGTAGTAAATCATTGAGCTCCTTCACTCCTGATTGTCCAGGATCATTTCCTGTGAGATCCAGCTCTATCAGGTGTGAAGGGTTTGATCTCAGAGCTGAAACCAGAGCTTTATAACCTTCTTCAGTGATACTGCAGTTAGAAAGTCTATAGAAAATAAAAAACATGAATTAAAAGCAAATACATACAGTGCACAATCACAATGGTTATTTTAGTAGCATGAAAACAACAACAACAAAGAAAAACAGTTTTTCAAACTGGGAATACATTTTATACAGAAAGTGAGCAAAGAACTTATCCATCACCGAAGCCATCAATGACTAGCATGAGTTCTGTCCTCTTACAAAAACTCCCATTAAAATAAAATCTATACTTCAAAATGAGTGAGTGCATGCCATAAACTGAACAAAAGTCTGACATTTTCACTAATCTAAACACCTTTGGATCTGGCACTACATATATCTGCTCAACACAAACGCGAGTGATTGGTTAAAATTCTACACGCTTTTATGCAACATCGTAAAAAAAATCTGATGTAACATCAGCAGATGTAAATTTAATCGTGAATTTGGGGTGAATTTTTGCTTATTTTAGTGGGTTTTTTTTTTTTGCCCCAAGTCTCCATTAATTTCCAACCCAACTTGGTTATGTACAGTATAAGAAAGATACTTAAAGTAGGAGACTGATTTTACAGAAGTTCTAAGCTGCCATGCATTATATTTTTTTCCTTCTTGTTTTCTCATTATAACGGCTTAATTTTCTCGTTATCTCAACATAACGAAAGTCATTTTCTCAGTTATAAAACTTAATTTTCTTTAAGAAGTTACAAAACTGCGCTCAGCAGGTGGCACTGTAGACCTGAATATAACTGATGGGATGTTGTACACTGTTCACTTTACTGTAGCGACCTCCCTCCTGATCGCTATAATTTGTGCAGTATTGTTCATTACTGACATTTAATTAATTCATAAAATGCTTGAATCAATATGATTATTTTGTGTATTAAGTTCTTGCTAGATGCCTGAGTTTCACCAAAGCGCTTCTGTGTCATAAAATAACTGCTTATTAAAATAAAGGTCGAGCTCACTGTATTCTGTTTGCACCTATATCTTTATTTGTGCTTCTTTTAGGCACATGATTAGGTAGTTAATAAGCGAGATGTTCTGTTTATCTACACTAGGACGGATTTAACGATGTAGGCTATTTGTGATGTGCCTTTTCCTTATTATTAATCTTTATTGTTAACCATATTGATGAGAAATGTGATGTATATGTTAAATGCATAGGCTAATTTCAGTTTTGTTCTATAATGTTGTCATCATTTTTTCTGCACACAACACACACATACACTGCACATGAATGATCTTTTCAAACAGAAGCTTGTAGCATTCATGATATGTCACAGCATATAATGACTACTAAAATGACAAATTATATATAATTTTATTTCAAATAAAGGGAAATTAAAAGTGAGGTTAATCTAAGCAGCTCTAAAAGATCTTAGAATAGTTCTGCATCCTTCTGAAGTGTTCGGTGTTGCCATTTAAACATGTTAATTACAAAACAAACGCTTTGCTGTAACTGTCTCTGGAAAAATCAACAGTGATTGATCAGCTTTTATTTATATAGAGTTTTGTAGACGTTATTACCTAGCGAAGCAAAATTTGCTGAAATATAGGCTACAGTAAGAGTGCCTGCATGGTTGTCCATCAGATGTGTGTCAAAGTTGAGTTCGTTACTATAGCAATAGTAATAACTGTCATGTCGTATAACGAGAAAACACACTTCGTATGTCGAGATAACGAGAAAATTAAGTCGTTATAACGGAAAAAAAAAGGAAAAAAAATTATAATGCATGGCGCTTAGAACTTCCGTAGATTTTGATAGTATGTGCTTTGTTTTAAATTTCATCCTTAACTTAGGTAAAATATAATTTTGAACAAATGTAATAGCTATTTTATTTATTTTATTACTGTGTTAAGAGATAAAACTGTTTTAAAAATACACTAATGATTCCTCAGTGTACAGTTAGTGAATGAAAACCACTGTCTACAACACAAACAACATAGTATTATTCAATTATTTCCACTACTGAGGGGAACAGATTAAAATTTTGATATAAATACATACAGATACATATGTTGAATGATGGTGAAATGTACTCACTTGAGTATCTTCAGCTCACACATAGGATTCTTCAGTCCCTCACAGATCACTTTGACTCCTGAGTCCAGCAGACACTGTTGTTCAGGTTCATCTCTTTCAGGGTGGTTTTGGAGGAGAGAACAGTAGCTAGAACTGAACAGCTTTTCCCTGTCAGCTCACAATTATTCAGCCTAAACACAAAACAGCATTATTTATTATTCAGCACATATTCTACAAACAACAAATCAACAATTCTTCATATCTGCTCACACATACAGTTATGACTGACAGTCTAATAATGATTAAACAGAAGATATAACGTATAAACTCATTTTCACTCACTTAATTTTCTCCAGTTTACTATGAGAGTCCATCAAAAGAGCAGAGAGCTTCTTTCCATCCAGGTCTCTTAATTTATCTTCACTCAGATCCAGTTCTGTCAGTAATAATGGACTTGTGCCCAGAACTTTAGTGAGATGATCACATGCTTCTTGTGCAGCAGGACTTTTCAGAAACCTGCAGGAAACGACTACAGATTAGATAATAGTCCAACTGTATGAGTTTTTGAGCTCCCGCTTCTAAAACGAATCTCTAAACAGAGTAGAATAATAACTTCAAACATTGGTCTCAATGAACTAAACTATTGCCATTTTCATGTATAAGCAAACACACAGTAACTGAAAGTACAGAAATGTTTTTCCACTTATTACATCTTTACACATAAACAGAACACATAAAACAGCATCTTTAATTACAGCAGATGATCAAAATAAATCATGGCCAAAAATAATACTATGAAAATGATAATGTGATATAATTTGTCTAAACACATGTGACACCAGTTGACAAATACATTAAATCATCATCAGATATTCTCTTGTGAACACACATATAGCAAAACTACTTATCTGTGAAAATATTAGAGTAAAATCCATTATCAGTGCTATAATAATAACTGAATTCTCCCAGTGATCAGTCAATAACTCATCACCTAAATATTGTGCACCTCTAGCCCAGTGTAGAATTAATGTAAAATGTGTGAAGAATGTGGTTAAAGTTACAGTTATGATCATTGTCTTCAGTTTCATTGAGAACATATGTATTATTCAAATAAAATAAATTAGCACAATAGATTTTTTTTACATTGAATTACAAAACTGTTAAAAAAAACAAAACAAAAATAAAAACATCAGTGTTTATTTTGAAATATCTGAAAGCTTTTATCACCTGACAGTCTTTAATGAACACTGTTTATGCTTTTGTAAATCACTGAGCTGCTTCACTCCTGATTGTCCGGGATCATTTCCTGTGAGATCCAGCTCTATCAGGTGTGAAGGGTTTGATCTCAGAGCTGAAGCCAGAGCTTTATAACCTTCTTCTGTGACACTGCAGTCTGAGAGTCTACAGAAAAAAATAAAATAATAATAATAATTGTTATTATTTTTGGAGACACATATCATCACATCTCTAACGGATTTATGAATGGCTTCTGAAAACCTAAATATATAAATGATGAAAAAATATTGTCATAAAGTGTAAAAAATGTATGCCAATATAATGTTTTAATTTTAATATTGGCAAAAGAGTAATCAATTCCAGTAATCAAATTCCATGATTAATAAATTCTTTCAAAAGCGAATATGAGCCTCAGTCAGACTCTAAATTAGATAAAAGTACAGCTAAAATAGTGACCTTCATTTTACAGTTAAGCTAATTAAATAAACATTATTAAATGTATATAAACATACAGAAAAGTACATAAATGAAGATACATACTTTAGTTTCATGAATTTGCATTGAGGATTTTTCAACAGAAGACAGATCTTCTCTATTCCTGAGTTTCGAGTTTATTTCCACTCAGATCCAGCTCTATCAGGTTTGAAGGATTTGAATTAAGCGCTGAAATCAGAGCAGCAACCTTTTCTGTAATACTGCTATTCTTCAACCTGGAGAGAAAGACATGAAACTAATTAGAGTAAAAGAAGGATACATTGATATAATAGGTCAATTAATCTCAGTCCTTAAATATTTTACAGAAAAACAATAACAGTGTTTCATTAGACTGTAAAATATAACATCAATATTATTTGTAAAGCATTATAACAATGTACAATACTCCGCTCAGTGTGTGGAGTGTACAGTGTTTATCCTGCAGTAGAGCAGTGATCTGATTCACTTGTGTATCTCCTAGTTTACGTTCACTCAGATTCAGTTCTCTCAGGAGTACGGGTTTTAATGTGAAGACGTCAGTCAGATATTTACAGGCTTCTTCTGCAGCACGACCCAAAACCTGATGTATGATAAAGCAATATTCAATTATATTTCTAAATAAACTTGATCTAATGAAAAATGTATTCTGCATGAGAAATGCAGTTTATATTCTTGAAATAATATTTATATAAATTATTTGCATGCATGTAATTTATTTAGTATTATTCATCACATCTCACGTCAGTGTTTTCAGTGAATAGTTTGGATCCTGTAGTAAATCATTGAGCTCCTTCACTCCTGATTGTCCAGGATCATTTCCTCTGAGATCCAGCTCTATCAGGTGTGAAGGGTTTGATCTCAGAGCTGAAGCCAGAGCTTTATAACCTTCTTCAGTGATACTGCAGTCTGAAAGTCTGGTTTAAAATTAAAATAAAGGTTTAAAATAACAATAATAATATTAAAAATAATAATCATTTATAGTTTTATAGTCAAATATTTTATATCACAAAATAATCGAATGTACTTTCTCTTATAAGTAAAGAAAAATGCATCGTTTTGACAAAGGCATGTTTTTCTTGTTTATTCCTGTTTCCTGTGTCTTTAGTAATTTTACTTTGATCAAAAGATTATGTTATAATTAAAATAAAACAATGATTCTCTGAGCTCACCTGAGTTTCTGAAGTGTGCAGTTTGTATTTTCTAATCCAAGTTTCTTCACTCCGAATCTTGCAGATTATTTTTGCTCGTGTCAAGTTCTTTCAGACTGGAGTTTGATCTCAGGACTGTAGCGAGAGCTGAACAGCTTTCCTTTGTTAGACCACAACCAGACAGCCTAAAATGATGAACATGAGAGAAAATTTATAAACATGAAATATCTGGTTCCAACATTCAGTCTCTGAGAAATCAATCACTGGCAAATACTGTTTTGTCACCTGATTTAAGATTAATATAAAATAATAAATGAAAACAACACTTACTGAAGAGTTTTGAGTTTACAGTGTTTATCCTGCAGTAGAGCAGAGATCTGATTCACTCGTGTGTCTCCTAGTTTACGTTCACTCAGATTCAGTTCTCTCAGAGTAACGGATTTTACCCACAATTCCTGTCACATACTGACAGGCTTCTTCTGCAGCAGGACCCAAAAACCTGGACACGTGAGAAGTAAACTGACATTAACTGCCATATGATGATTTATTGCAACATTGTTTCAAAGGGTTTTAAAGGTCTTCACTCAACTTTTGCATTTTCCTATTTTAATAACACTTACCTCAGAGTTTTCAGTGTTTTTGATGAAAACCACCATCCCTTTTGTGAATCACTGAGCTCCTTCACTCCTGATTCACCAGGATCATTTCCTGTGAGATCTAGCTCTATCAGGTGCGAGTTTGATTTCAGAGCTGAAGCCAGAGCTTTATAACCTTCTTCAGTGATACTGCAGTCTGAAAGTCTGCAAAACATAACATGTATTTAAATTTAAGCTTTTAACATTTAAATTTAACATTGTGTTTCAAATGAATTAATTGCTGGACAATATTCTGAGTCACAATATTTAACTAGACATGTAAAATAAAAATAATAAAAAAAACAGACATGTAAGCAAACCATTTTTTTTTTTTTTTTTTTTTTTTTATGGACTACAGCAATGTCTTTACTTTCCATCTGGGAGAAAACTCTCTCAACCACCACAGAGTCATAATAACATCTTTGGAGTTTGTCACTGTTCAAACCTGAGAACTTGATTGTAATTCCAACACCATCAAACCTTCGAACCATCAAGACTTTCATCCAAGGCTGCATCCAGACACTCATTCAATGACCAAGGCAATGTAAGTATCATAAATTTAACTAAATGGAACAGAGGTTTAGAATAAACTGTAGAGTCAATCTACAGAAAGCGTGTTGATGGTTCACTCAGGTGGTTAACGGACTCCTTTTCATAGCTTTATCTCTGGTTTCTCTAATGGTTTCAATCATTCCAGTCTCATGTGCCCCTTCCCGTGTATATGTGACTGTATTTTTGTTGCTTACACTAGTTGTGTGTTAAGCGTCTTAGTTTCTGACTGTCACTGTCAAAGTTATTTTCTGTGACCACAAAAATATTTTTTTGGAGTTGATATGATAATACAGTGAATGACTGCAAGATGAATAGATTAGTTTATGGCAATAATAATTCTGCTACAGTTACTAGTGACAACTGATATAAATAACTGTAATTAATTATACTTAATTGTGATTATTTGCTACATTTATATTATTTTATTGCTAATTGTCATTTTTTAAATTACATTCAACAAATAATTATTTAAGTTTTAATTTTAGTTGTACCTAGAGATAATACCACTGTTGTGAGAGAAATATATATATATATATATATATATAAATATATATATATATATATATATATATATATATATATATATATATATATATATATACACACACAGTTTTCACCTCTGGAAGCAACCAGATTCAATAAATATAATGTTAAGTGTAGGTCATGATGAATTGTACTCACTTGAGTATCTCAGCTCACACACAGGATTCTTCAGTCCCTCACAGATCTTTTTGACTCCCTGGTCAGAAGGCGACTGTTGTTCAGGTTCAGCTCTTTCAGGACGGTTTTGGAGGAGAGAACAGTAGCTAGAACTGAACAGATTTTCTCTGTTAGCTACAATTACTCAGACTGAACACAAAAACAGCATTATTTATTATTCAGCACATATTCAGCACATAACAGATCAGCAGCTTTTCATTATGCTCACACATGTGACTGACAGTACATTATACTGAACTAAACAAAACTTTAAATCATGTTGACTCACTTAGTTTTCTCTAATTTGTTATGAGAGTCCATCAAAAGAGCAGAGAGCTTCTCTCCATCCAGATCTCCTAATTTATCTTCACTCAGATCCAGTTCTTTCAGTAATAACTGGTTTGTACCTAGAACTTTAGTGAGATGATCACATGCTTCTTGTGCAGCAGGACTTTTCAAAAGCCTACAGGAAGCAGAATATAAAAAAAATTAAACAATCTTGTTAGAATTGTATGCCTTTTGTTTGCAGGCTGTTGTGATACATATTTAATATTACCAGTTTTTGCTGAATAGCAACTGAAGTGAATTACTCTTCATGTCAGTTTAATTCTGCATTTGCTTTATCGTCACATTTAACTAGTTGCACACATTTGAATATGTCTTTGGCTTATTTGAAATACTAAAGGCTCTTTATTACCTGACAGTCTTTAATTTACAGGATCCACCTCGCAGTAAATCAATTACATCCTTCACTCCTGTTTGTCCAGGATCATTTCCTGTGAGATCCAGCTCTATCAGGTGTGAGTTTGACTTCAGAGATGAAGTCAGAGTTTTATATCCTTCTTCAGTGATACTGCAGTCTGAAAGACTAAATATACATAAAAGCTTAAAAGTTATACACCCAATGCATTAATAGCACCTGTTTCATTTGGGTTACATACAATAGCTAACGTTCTCTTTAAACACAAAGTTAAAAATTATTTTAGTTTCTAGTTTTCCTTATTTTTTTTTTCAATTAATCTAATCAAATGGACATTTATAAATGTATATTTTCATGCAGAAATTTAGATGAATAAAAATACACACTTCAGTTTCTTCAAGCTACATTGTGGATTTCTCAACAGTTCACAGATCTTCTGGATTCCAGTGTTTCCTAGTTTATTTCCACTCAGATCCAGCTCGATCAGTTTTGAAGGATTTGAAATAAACACTGAAGTCAGAGCAGCAAAACCTTCTTCTGTAATATTGTTGTTATTCAGCCTGCAGAGAAAGACAAAGACAGAAAAAATTTTTTGGAATATTTTAGCCACAACACACAACTTCATTAACAGAAAGGGTTTTAAAGCCAAAGACATTGGGACTCCCTTCTGACACAACATGCATTTTAATGCCACAGCAAACCTCATATAAGTAAAACACTACTTATGCAATTAAGTCAACCATCTGTGATAAAGCAATAAGACAAATAAACACACCAATACAGTAAATTAGTTTTTTAACAAGTCTATTACTCAAGTACAAAATACTACAAAAAAATACAAACAGGGCCACCTGAAAGCTTGTGAATAGAGAATCCAATTCTCTAAAACAGTTTATTGTGCATTTAATAACCTAACAAGCATGTTACAATCTTAATTTTCTCATTCACCATTATTCTTTTTAGCTTCAACATGTCAATAAATACAAAGCTCTGTCATGAACGACATGCCCATGGCACTCAGTCTATTATAATCACATCATTATTCACACTATGCAGCTGATTCGTTTCTTTGCATCAGCAGCCAATAAGCTTTGCCAATAAGATTTGAATATACAAATCAACTTCTACAGACACCTTGGCAATTGAATCGCCATTGGCTAGTAATTTTTTTAGCTTACTCGCCAAATTGATAATAACATTAAAATTTAACATTTAAATAAATGTATTATAAAATTTTCAAAATGCTAGAAATCAATATTTTTTTCTCAAAATGCAATAAATACATTTTGCATTAATGGACAAAGTAATTTTCATAATGAAAATACATAACATAGTAAGTTGATACAGGCACTGGACTAAAATACATCCATCAGTCATGCTTCTGAAATGAATTCAATGGGTCATCATGTTAATGCTATTAATTAATTACAGGAATAAAAGAAAATTTCATCATGAACAAGAACATGAACAACAATATCACATTAGACCACAGAAATTCCAAAATTATATTTCCCTTCCATTCAACTTCCAAAAGTGCATTCATCTTTGCCATATTACATATATTTAGTCAACTAGTATTATGTGCTATATTAACAAAAACATAAATGGTATTAATAAAAACACTTAACACTGACAAGCTATATTACTATATTATATTATTATTATATCGCAATATTACGTTCAGAATCAAATATGATTTATCCAATGAGCATGATATAGTGTAGCTTGTCAGTGATCTAAAAGCCTGTGATGGAGATTTATTGATTTACTGATGAGATGTGGATGACAATCACATGCACTGGTGCTTATCATGTTTGGAAATAAAGGGGAAAAAAGGACCTAATAACTCTGCAAATATCGATTTTGCATAAATTTAAAAGCGTACTTTTCAATACCGACCAGAAACATTACTGATTTTGGCAAAAACATTTTTTTTTTTTTAAATGGCGTTTATCACATTGAACCTTCATATGTGCTGTGTGTGTGTGTGTGTGTGTGTGGTATACTCTTAATCCGCTGGATTGGGAACAAAATCATTATTAATCATAGGATTGGGACGGGACAGGAAAAAATGTCAGCAGGATGGGCGGGACCGGGAATACACTTTGATCCCCAACTTTAAATATAAACTAGGAGTGTGCGATATTCGATTTTGATCGTGGATGATAAAAATGTCTCTACAATCTGCTTTTGAAGAAATATTGTAGCATAAATATTGTAAATAACAGAGTGTTACGGCTGTGACGTAGTCTTGTGGTTGTATTGTGCTGGTGAATGTGTTCTCTCTTTCTTGCATGCAGCACTCCAAATCATCTGCAGCTGATATTAATTATCAGGAGCATGGCTTTTCTGTTGGTAGCCTGTATAAAGCAGCAAAGAGACTGTGATCAACAGGAATTCCTCTACAGCTATCCCAGACATGATTGTGTGAACTAATGTTGAAAAGAGAACTTATATTCTGTTGTGAAACCTGTTGTCTGAGTAAAATGACCATTTAGACTGTGTTAGTTTACATTTTTAATCAGTGTAGGGAGACAGTCAATTTATTTGGGTTATTCATCCCTAAACTTTTCTCCTGTTTATTTCTTGCTAGTCAGGGAGAGAGGTAAGACAACTGTCTTCTATTTTTCTTTTCTTTTGTTAGGTAATTTATCTGGGTTTAAACTTTAGGAAGCCCTTGTTTTGTTATTTTGGACTGGCCCTCTCCTGATGATTTGGTTATTTAAACTTGCTTGTCTCTTTGTTGATCGTTGTTTGCTTTAAAATATATTCGGTAAAAAAAGAAAAAAAAAAAGAAACATTTAGTAAGCATACTTTTTTTCAGTTTCCTTTTGTTACAGGGTGTAAATCAAAAGGTGTTAGTAGCCTTCTGGATATAAAGGTGAGAAGGATTTAGAGCTGGGATAGATGGAAAGGAGTTTATTTATTTTTGTTGCAACATGTGTTACTCCCCTTTAAACCCCTAGACCAAAAAAAAACACCAAGCAAGAAGTTAAAGGCTAGTTCTCAAAGAGTTTGTCTGCTCCTTTTACTGAATATTTTCGGGTTAAAGCATGACTTAAAAAAATACAGCACATTCACCCAATCACTTTCACAATAATGCATATAAAAGAAGTAATCTTACAGTGCTACTATATTTGTATCTGATTTTGAAGGAGCAGAAATCTGTAGGAAATGCATCGATCTGTAGATAAAACAACTAATGAAAATGTACTGTTATTTTCATCACAAACAAGATTTGCACAGCAAATAGCAGGAATTATACCTTTCAATGCTGACAATGTAATTAGTTTGGCATGTGGTAGGAAAAAAAGTTTGCACACAATAGCCTAAGCCACTTTGAAATGCTCCTTATTCTATATATTTAATTTTTTATTTTAATATAGGCTTCGTTACACTCTTAAAAATGCTGGGTTGTTTTTCAACCCAAATGCTGGGTTGAGACCGCTCGATGGGACTTTGGGTTGTTTTAACCCAAGTTTGTGTTGAAAATTCGATTTTTCAGGTCTCGATTTTAACCCGGCAGGGCTGGGTTGAGGCGTGGACATGAAGGAGAGACGCCGCGTCACGTTAAGATCGTACGTCTCCAGTGCGAGCAGCCGCATTTTCTCAGCGTGAAAGAAGCAAGAAGCGAGTGAAAGACATTATGGTAGGTAAAGATTCAAAGCGTCAAGTTATCTTTATTGTTTACCGGTTTTATGAAAGGCAGAAACAAAGGAGCTTAATGTTATATTTTTTTTTTTAAAAGCGGATGTGGTTTTCATCTCGAACACGGAGGTCTGAACGGCCTCATTTAACATTACTGAATGGAAGAGGTACTTTTAATATAATGTTCGTGAATGTCTCATGTCATATTTACACAATTTACATTATCTGCACTTTTTGAGGTGAAGTTATAGTTACGGTTACACTCATGCTCATTTATCATCTTATTTTTGCAGTTAAACTGAATATACGTTAGTCTTATGCAAGTTTTTAATTTATTTTTTTGTCTCCTGTCTGTTTACTTCACATTTTGATGCAACAACAGTGTGAATACATGCTCATTTCATTAAAACCATTGATGTCTGTGTTGTTCATTGCAGAACTCAAACCAACTTTGAGTTGTATGATTTGGAGAGTCATCATTCTTGGTCTTCCCTCTTAAAGGAAAAGTTCACACAAAAAAATACGATTTGCCCTCATGTCATTCCAAAACCTATACAACACAAATTAATATATTTTGAATTTTCTCAATTTTGTTAATCCATTTATAGTCTAGTTAATCAGGATTTTCAAGCCTCATAAATAAATTTATTGTAGAAGTAATTCATTCCGATATTTATATATGAATAAATCTTAAATTATATGATATCAAACATGTATGTTCAAAATAAAATACTGGTCTCCCAGACTAGCAATGGAAGACACAAATTAGGAGAATATTAAATATATTTATTTGTTTTCCAAAACTGAGCAGAGTTTGTATGGGTCTGGAACAACAGGTGGATAGTAAATTATACCATTTTATAACCATTTTGTTTCTAGGTGAACAAACCCTTTGAAGAGCAGCTCTCCTACATGAACATTTGTGAGCAGTGTTGTGCTAGTTAATAGAAATAGTAACTAGTTACAGTTACTAGTTACTTCAATACAAAAGTAACTCAATTACTTTGTTGATTCCTTACACCAAAAGTTATGCATTATTGTTAAAAGTAACTTTTTAGTTACTTTTAAAGAACGTTCTTTAATGTTCCCATTAATGCCCTTTTATGAGTTATAGTCTATACAAACACAAAACTGACTTAAACAGAAAGTAATTTTAAACACTATTTGATTACGTCCAGACCAGCATAGAGCGGTTCAAAAAAATCTAATGCGATTTTCATGCACATCTCATCAGTAAAACGCTCCTTTAATTAGAAGTATTATCTCCAGCACCAGTGTGTTCAGATCAGGGTTGCCAGGTTTTCAACAAATCCTGCCCTGTTGCTTCTCAAAACTAGTTTAAAACTAATTGCGATTCCAGGAGGTTCCCAGATAAAAAAAATGCTTCCCAGGGTTAAAATATACGTTTGTTTTTGGCATGGTTGTCTTGGTAAAATTAGCATTTAAGGGGCAAAATATCCGTTATTGGTATTGGGGTTGCTTCAAACCGTGGACGTGAAAACAACCGCAACCCCAATACAAATAATGTGATATTTAGCCCCTAAAATGCAAACTTTACCAAGGCAACCATACCATAAAACTACATTTTAATCCGGAAAGCAATTTTTTTATCGGGAACCTCCTGAAACGCTGAATTGGCTTCGTTTTGGACTAGTTTTGAGAACAGCAACTGGCAGGATTGTATGTGATCACACCGCAACCCGACTGAACGATACTGAGATATCATTCTAATTACAAAGCATCTTTACTGGTGAGATGTCATAAAAAAATCTGATCATTTTTGCACACCTAGACCAGCACAAACTAAATATAGTATATCAAGGATTTCTGAAAAAAAAAAAAAAAAAAACACCAGAATAATATATTCAGAATCAAAAACTAAAGTGGCTTCTGCATCATAAAAGCTGTTGTGCTGAGCCCTTAACAATGTTCCTTTACAGCTTAAGTATGAAAACTATCAACAGTGTACAACATATAACATTTTGAAATAAATAAAATGAAAGCAGTCTGAATTATTACAAATCAATTTTGAAACTCAGCACCAAAAAAATTATATAATTGACAACCATAAATTAAATGCAATAAAAGAAAACATAAAAAATTTACATTCTGTTTAAAATGAAATCTATGTTATCATGCTAACGAGCGCCTGAAAAGCGGCGACTCCAGTAGAGACAGGCTGCATGTTTTCAACAATGTTTCACCTGTAGGAGAAAAACATGCAATCCGTGGCAGCGGTATTGCAATCCGTCCCCTCAGTTTATAAACCATGTTCACGAATTCTTAAACTGTTCCATCAGTTAAAGCGTATTTTCAATCCGTGCGCTCAGAGAATTGAATCCATCCACAAATTAATTATACGTGCGCAGCTTTCACAATCCCATATCCTCGGGTTTGTAAACTCACGTTTTTGTGGCTCCCCCCACCGGCAGATTAATTTCTGTTTATTAAACATTATTTTTTCATAGTATCATATGAGACCATGATCAGCTTTTTTAGCGTTTATTTTACATTAATCACCAAATAGCCTAAAATAAAAGCTAAAAAATAAAAGAAGAAAATAGGTAAAAAGCCATACAAAACAAATAATGTGTTGGTTATGTTTTAATTTCTTTTCTAACTGAATGTAATGTTATAACAGGCCTAATTATTTAATAATAAAATTAACAGTGAAGCATGCATCTAACTCTGTTTGGAGCTTAGTATAATAAAATCAACTAAATAAGTCTTAATGTTAAGAAAGAATAGTACACAAACATTTCCAAAACTGTAAAGGTTATTTAAAAATAAGGCATTCATGAATTATTTTATGACAAACATTTTACAGTCTTAAGTGCACTCATTGATGAACCTATAAATTACAATAATAATAATAAAATTACTATTATTTTTATCATTATTATATATTATTATACAGTTTATGCATAATAAACTTTTATCCAAAACGACTTACAAAATAGAACAAATTACTCCAGAGTCAGTCACAATGAAAGGTTTATTTTATAATAATAATCAAGTGCTAAGATTATCACAAATTAAACAAGATTTTGATGCACATCTTTCTTATTAAATTCTTACTACACTTAAAAGAGAATAACTTAAGACACTTTGCTGTAAACCTATTCCACATAATAATATTCATTAAAACTGTATGTTAACACATAGGAGCTTGTTGCATGAATCCGTGAGTATGGTTTTCAAATCCGAAGAAAGCGGTTTTGTAGCGTGCACACAGATAATGAATTTGTGGGTACAGATTCTAAAACCGAGGGGACAGTTTACAAAATATGAGCGCATCGGATTGGAAATTCTTATAAAAGCACTTGATAATAATCAAGTGCTACTATAAGATTATCACAAATTGAACAAGATTTTAATGCACATCTTTCTTGTTAAATCATAAATACATTTCACCTCTACTACTACACCTCGTACTACTACACATGATAGAGAATCACTTAAGGGGGTGAAATGCTATTTCATGCATACTGAGTTTTACACTGTTAAAGAGTTGGATTCCCATGCTAAACATGGACAAAGTTTCAAAAATTAAGTTGTGCGTTTGAAGGAGTATTTCTGTTCCAAAAGAACTCTTCGGTTTGTCACAAGTTTCGGAAAGTTTTTTTGAGTATGGCTCTCTGTGAAGCGGAATTTCCTTATATAGGGTCCTAAGTGCGCTCTTCTGCGGAAGAGCCTGCCCTATAGCAGAGCACCTAGCAGAGCACTTTGCTGTACACCTACTCACACACTAGCGAGTAAAATCTGAGAATTTATTAGCCATTTGGCTAATATTAGACATAATTTAGTGCCCAGAGTGAAGATTTGGTTTGCATACACGAGTGATTTACTCAAAGTAGAGGGTTGCAAATAGTCAGCTGTTGCTTGCTGTAGCAGCTGCAGCACTCTTCAAAAAGCATCTGAAATCAACATCTAAGATAAGTGAATTCTCTTTTTCTCTGTGAATATTGCATGGTCCACTTATAAACTTCTAAATGAGCAACTATAAATATGTTTTAAACTAAGCATAATGTTTAACATGTCTTGCATTCATATGCTGGAGCCAAATGCTGAAGCAGAGGGATTTATGTAACTGTGTTGATACAGCTGCAGAAATATCCTGTCTAATGTTTGTGACTGTTGTGAGGACACACAAACAAGTTATGGTCATACATACTGTATTCAGCAAACATATAACAGGTTTAAATGAAATAAGCATTTGTGTTTGTTTGCACTTAAACTGAGATTCACTATATTAAGCTGCGTAACCTTTATCACATTCATTTTAAGGTTGATGTTTTCAACAACTGTGCTTATTTTAGTCCTAATGGCTTTCTATACAAATAAGATTTAAAAATAATTTAAATGAAAATTATCAAAATGCAATATAAATTCTTATTCTGTTTTAAAGATTTGTATGTTATATAATGTAGAGCAGTGGTTCCCAACCTTTTTCAACTCATGCCACACAACCAAACACATATGTTTCGCCCACTTCAAAAAAATTAACTGACCGCTATTGTTGGGTTAATAACTTAGTACTCAGAAGCTAGATTTTAAACTGTATTTATTGAATAAACTAGGGCTGTGCGATATGGACAAACAAACAAACAAAAAAAAACTATCAGCATTTTTTTTAATCAATTTTCAATTGTGACACACATCAATATGCTTTTACAATCATAAATGCATTCAGGATTCATTTGAAACATATTTCCAAAAGAAAACCAATCAGAGCTTTATCAAAAGTCATCCCTAGAACAGACATAAGTCAAAATTATCACTATAGTGGAGATGTAAAAAATTTATAGACTTGTGGCAAAAAAAAAAAAATCCTGTATACAGGGACTTTTTTTTCTTTTTTTGCCATGCATTGTTCATAGAGCTCATTAATTGTAGCGGTGCCTCAGGTGTTTGCAGTGTATCGGTCAGCAGTGAGGCGCATAAATATAGCAAAGCATTAAAATAATGCCAGTCTGAATCTATCTGTTCGCAGCAGATTTCCTTTGCTCTGTCACAAAACCGTCGTGCTTGCTCAGATACACACTGCTTTTGAGGAAGAGTGTGCACACTTAAAAGCGTGTCTTCTCTCACTTAAACTGCATCCTGTTCACTAACAAATTCACTCTATGCTCATGTGTTAGACATGAATTATCGCCGCTTTTATTTCTAGCCTTTTACCGCAGTGAGAACGCTCTGATCCGTCAACATTGGCTCAGAAAAAGGCATCACAGACAGTGTGTGAACCTTGAGTTAGCATATGCACAGTCTCTGTTCTCGCGCAAGGCAATGCATTCTGATGGGATCGGATACAGGAGGTCAGGGCGGAAAATTGTGGTATAAAGCGATTTAGAAATCCGCAGCTCAAATCGTGATTTTAGGACGTTTTCTTTTACGCACAGCCCTAGAATGGACTGGAAATGAAAAGAAAATAATTGGCGCCCACGGACCACAGGTTGAAAACCACTGATGTAGAGTATAAAACAATGTACAATACTCACGTCAGTGTGTTGAGTGTACAGTGTTTGTCCTGCAGTAGAGCAGCGATCTGTTTCACTCGTGTGTCTCCTAGTTCATATTTACTCAGATTCACTTCTTTAAGGAGTACGGGTTTTACCCACAATCCCAGTCACAAACTGACAGGCTTCTTCTGCAGCAGGACCCAAAACCTGCAAATGGGAAGAAAGAAAAAAATGGTATAAAATTATTTTGATTAGAATCCTAATAGTCTTTTTTCTAATAAGAGTTTAATATCAACCCTTTCACATACAAGTTTAAAATATCTATCTGAGCTCCCAGTTTGAGCTTAATGAAACTGTTATTTTAGAATGTGTATTGTTTCCATGGTGACATGTCATACTTGTCACATGACAGACTTAATAAACTATAGCTCTCTATGCAAACTGTATTGCATTTATTTAGTTTTCCTTTTTATTCTGAACATTCACAAACATGTTAACTATATTATGAAACATCTGATATTCCAATTCTCAAATATGTCCAAATAAATGTATTTGGTTATTTAAAAATTATCATTTTATGTATCTGTAATGGGTGATTGTTGTGCAATATAACTTTATGAAAGACATGAAACATATATATAAATATACACACACACACACACACACACACATATATATATATATATATATATATATATACACACACCACACACACACAATATATATATAAAGAGTTCTTTTAATTATCATGGAGAAAAAGGCACATCCAACCCAAATCTTCAACCATTAGAACATAACATCAATAGCAGACAAAAGGAATAAAAAGGAACTGAACAGACAAGGTTTTAAACACAAGGAAAGTAATGAGGGAAATGGAAACAGGTGGGGATTAATTAATTAACAAAACGAGGAATGGAACTTGACCAAAAAGGAATAACACAAAAGGAACAGAAAGTCCATGACTGTGACAAAACTAAGGAAAAACTGAGTGGTAAAACTAAGGAGCAAACTGAAAACAACGACATCCAAAATGAGTGTTAATGTGACAGTAAGTGGCTGGTGAACTGTGAGAAGAATAGAATAAACTTTATTGTAACTTCATTATACTAATAAAACACATAAAAATATAGTTAAAAGTATCATTATTGCTGATTCAATAGATGTCAATGTGTATTTCACAAAATACTTTTTTTTTTTGCTAGAACATGTGTCTATCTAAGTGTCTGAAGCCTAAAATAAATGTGGTTGAAAATACTACATAGTTGTGATATATGTGCCAAGCACTGAGCATTCATCTCTGGCTAAGTGCCAGCTAAGAGTGAAATCAGGTCTGACTCTGAATTTAGCAGTCGGTCGCTGATGCACTGAATGTTGTAAGCTCACCTCAGTGTCTTCAGCTGACAGTTTGGATCCTGTAGTAAATCATCAAGCTCTTTCACTCCTGATTGTCCAGGATCATTTCCTGTCAGATCCAGCTCTATCAGGTGTGAAGGGTTTGATCTCAGAGCTGAAGCCAGAGCATTATAACCTTCTTCACTGATACTACAGTCTGAAAGACTAGAACAGGGGTAGAAATTTAACATTATGCCATTATGTCATTAATCTAGAAATTCAATAAATAAAAGTTTACTTGTAAGTCAGATTACTTTTTATAAAGCAATGAGTAAAGTAATGCATTGCTTTTAAATTAAGAACAAATTAATACTTTTCTAACAACTAAAGTGTATTAATCTTTTTTTATTCATGTCAGAATGTTTCAGTGGAATGCTGTTGTACTTATTTGCAGCACTGGATTAGTTTTGTCAGTGAACTCTCATGTGCAGCAGTCATAAACCTAGACTGCCACTGTCATATAAAACAGTGCAACAGGACAAAATGTTGACTACAGAATGACTACAAAATTTGTCACATGATACATTGTGAAAATTGAACTACAGCACTGTGAGAATGTTCAGGTGAGAAAAAAAAGTGCTTCCAGCAATTACAATTGCAAAATAATGCTTATAGTGCTATATAAACACACACACACACAAACACACACACACACACACACAAACGCACACACACACACACACACACACACTTTTTTACATTACTTACTGATGAATAAATATTTAAACAAACAAAAGACCCAGATTCACACAACAACTCACCAGAGCTTCTCTAGTTTACAGTTGTCTTTCAGTCCATCAGAGATCAGCTCCACTCCTGAATCCTTCAGAGTATTATTGCTCAGATCAAGATCCTTCAGACTGCTGGAGTCTGAACTGAGAACTGAAGCAAGAGCTGAACAGCTTTCCTCTGTTAATGCACAGTTACTGAGCCTGAAGATAAGAAATGAACATTGCATTATCCAATGAATTATGTGTTGTGTTTGTGTGTTGTGGTCAATTAGTTCCCTAATCACCACTTAAAATTAGTGTCTGTGAATGCTACAAATTAAATTTCAAGTGTCAGTAAACAAAATTCTTAAATTGATTAAATCAAATCAAATCTCAAAGTTATGACAGAAGGGGAAACAAATATTTAGTTAAACCATACTATTATGATTGTTCTTTTGTTGAGTGTATCTGTTGGTGAAATTCACTCACTTGAGTATCTTCAGCTCACACACAGGATTCTTCAGTCCCTCACAGACCTCTTTGACTCCTGAGTCCAGCAGGCGACTGTTGTTCAGGTTCATCTCTTTCAGGGACGGTTTTGGAGGAGAGAACAGTAGCTAGAACTGAACAGCTTTTCTCTGTCCGATCACAATTATTCAGCCTGAACAGAATAAAACAGGTTCATTAATATTCCAATACATATTCAGCACACATCAGATCATCAGGTCTTTATTTATGCTCATAAATGTGACTGACAGTCTTTAATAATGAATAATCATAAGCTATAATGTATAAACTCATGTTCACTCACTTCATTTTCTCCAGTTTGCTATGGGAGTCCATCAAAGAGATGAGAGCTTCTCTCCATCCAGATCTCCTAATTTATCTTCACTCAGATCCAGTTCTGTCAGTAATAATGGACTTGTACCCAGAACTTTAGTGAGATACTCACACGCTTCCTCTGCAGCAGGACTTTTCAAAACCTGCAGGGTGTAGAAGAGATTAAGAATTTAGGTTTCTGGACAAGAGACATTATGTTTCCACTTCTTGAGAGTTTTGGGAGTGGATGCTGTAGAAGGCTAAATCAGAGGGTATTTAGCCAATTTGGAAAAAGAAATCCAAGTACTTTAAGAAACCATGACAACTGTGTATAGGGCAGGTTATATTAGTCATTAGTGGACCATGTAGCTAAAATGCTAATCATGCTCTACATGTAGTCAGCTAGTTAGCACAATCCATGCACAAAATAAGTGTATTTAAAAAATAGTATTTGGTAGTCTGTTTAGGGTAAATTTGCTATTCACGTGGAACATATTTCTCAGAAAATTACAGAAGAATTGCACATTAATTGTGATATGTTATAATATAATGCTCTAATCTTATATATTGTATGTGCTGTGATGTGATTTAAAAAATAACCCAAAGAAGACATGACTTCTCAACTGATTGATTATTGATGCAGCACTGCAGCAAGTTTGCAGAAAGTTTATTTCAAAGTTATTTAAAAATGTTAAGATATCTCCACCTGATGGTCTTTAATGAACACTGTTCATCCTGTAGTAAATCATTGAGCTCCTTCACTCCTGATTGTCCAGGATCATTTCCTGTGAGATCCAGCTCTATCAGGTGTGAAGGGTTTGATCTCAGAGCTGAAGCCAGAGCTTTATAACCTTCTTCAGTGATACTGCAGTCTGAAAGTCTAGAACAGAAAATAATAGTTTTCTTTGTTGAGATACAGTTTATCATACAGATACTGAGCTTTATAAATAACTTATAACTATCAAAAATGTATGATGATCTAGTGTGTTTTCTCCCAAAGAATCTATAAATAGATGAATAAACTAAATCCTAGATAATCAAACTTAATACATTAATTTACCGAAAATTAAATTTTGTCATTATTCATTCATCCCATGGTGTGTTTAAAACTTAATTCTTGAGCCAAACACAAAAGCAGATGTGCAGATGTTTTAAACTAAGCCTACCCTTGCAAAATTAACCATGGTTACTACAAATAAAACCGAAAAACCATGGTTACTATAGTTAACCCATGGTAAACACAAATTAACCATGGTAATAGTATAGTATAACCATGGTATTTGCAGTAAATCTGTGGTTATACAAATGGTAGTCAACACGCCAAAAACCATGGGTTACTACAGTTTTACTATAATAAACCCATGTTTATTTTTCGTAAGGGTAATGTTTAACATGTCTTGCATTCATATGCTGGAGCCAAATGCTGAAGCAGAGGGATTTATGTAACTGTGTTGATACAGCTGCAGAAATATTCTGTCTAATGTTTGTGACTGTTGTGAGGACACACAAACAAGTTATGGTCATACATACTGTATTCAGCAAACATATAACAGGTTTAAATGAAATAAGCATTTGTGTTTGTTTGCACTTAAACTGAGATTCACTATATTAAGCTCGTAACCTTTATCACATTCATTTTAAGGTTGATGTTTTCAACAACTGTGCTTATTTTAGTCCTAATGGCTTTCTATACAAATAAGATTTAAAAATAATTTAAATGAAAATTATCAAAATGCAATATAAATTCTTATTCTGTTTTAAAGATTTGTATGTTATATAATGTAGAGTATAAAACAATGTACAATACTCACGTCAGTGTGTTGAGTGTACAGTGTTTGTCCTGCAGTGAGAGCAGCGATCTGTTTCACTCGTGTGTCTCCTAGTTCATATTTACTCAGATTCACTTCTTTAAGGAGTAACGGGTTTTACCCACAATCCCAGTCACAAACTGACAGGCTTCTTCTGCAGCAGGACCCAAAACCTGCAAATGGGAAGAAAGAAAAAATGGTATAACATTATTTTGATTAGAATCCTAATAGTCTTTTTTCTAATAAGAGTTTAATATCAACCCTTTCACATACAAGTTTAAAATATCTATCTGAGCTCCCAGTTTGAGCTTAATGAAACTGTTATTTTAGAATGTGTATTGTTTCCATGGTGACATGTCATACTTGTCACATGACAGACTTAATAAACTATAGCTCTCTATGCAAACTGTATTGCATTTATTTAGTTTTCCTTTTTTATTCTGAACATTCACAAACATGTTAACTATATTATGAAACATCTGATATTCCAATTCTCAAATATGTCCAAGTAAATGTATTTGGTTATTTAAATAATGATCATATTATTTATCTATATTGGGTGATGTGTTCTGCAATACAACTTTGTGAAAGACATGAAAGTAGGTGTCATAGTTTGCAGTAAACTTGAAAATGAACACAATGATGATGAAGAAACAGTAGATCTGAATTTTAATATAGCACTCAGTCCATAGAAGACAGGTAACATCAACAAAGCATCAACATGGTCAGACCCATTGAACAGAAACTGAGAGAACTCAAGTACTGTGAAAATGAAATGAACACAGCCGAGCCAAATGACAAATCAATTAACAACCATGACAACAAACTAAGAAAAATGGTGCAAACTGAAAACAACGACATCAAAATGAGTGTTAACGTGACAGTAAGTGGCTTGTGAACTGTGAGAAGAATAGAATAAACTTAATTGTTACTTCATTATACTAATAAAACTAGCCGGGACTCGATTAAAAAATTAATCTAATTAATTAGAGGCTTTGTAATGAATTAATCGAAATAAATCGCATTTTAATCACATATAAATATTTGACCTGAGAACAGTGAGAAGTAATTTTTTTCACATGGATTTATAGTATACCATTGAATAATGACTGAATACATAAGCTTAAGCAACAAAATATTGTTTATTTTGTTCAACCAAGTCTAGCAGACCAGTGCAATTTTGCCATTAATGTAGCAATAGCATATTTAGAAACAATTTAGAAATAGTACATTTCAGAAATTCAGGAAGCGTATAGGTGCTGGAACCTTCTGTAAAGTGTTTTTAAGTAAAACACAATACTGTCAATTACATTCAGAACATTGGAAACACTGACTATTAGAAAACATCTCTCTGTTGCTTCAGAGGCCATAACAGACTAAGTCCAACTCTCAATAACCTTGGCCAAAACAATAAAGAGTTCAACATAAAATGCCAGTTGACCAACAAAATAATACATAGTTCAACATAAAGTGTAAAGTCCACGCTTAGCTGCTATATGTTTTGCGTTGAGGTGATACTTGAGGCTCGGACGTGCTGCAGTGATATGTGAACGCTAGTTGGTGCTCCAGTATAATCGGTCCATAAACTCATCCAGTGAGAGACTTCCGGTGCAAAAATAAGTTATTAAAATCGGGAATTTTTTCTGTAATTAATTAATCTTAGTTAACACGTTATTTTTGAGTAATTAATTAATCTCAATTAACGCGTTAAAGTCCCGCCCTAAATAAAACACATAAAAATATAGTTAAAAGGATCATTATTGCTGATTCAATGACGTCGATGTGTATTTCACCATTTTTTTTTTTTTTGCTAGAACGCGTGTGTATCTAAATGTCTGAAGCCTAAAATAACTGCACTGAATGTTGTAAGCTCACCTCAGTGTCTTCAGCTGACAGTTTGGATCCTGTAGTAAATCATTGAGGTGCTTCACTCCTGATTGTCCAGGATCATTTCCTGTCAGATCCAGCTCTATCAGGTGTGAAGGGTTTGATCTCAGAGCTGAAGCCAGAGCTTTATAACCTTCTTCAGTGATACTGCAGTCTGAAAGACTAGAACAGGGGTAAAATTTAACATTACGTCATTGTAACAGAAATGAGTCGAACCAGACAAATTAAAGAGTCTATCAAAGCTGTGTGCATTGAAACACGAGCTGAATTCCTCAGGAAGTCATGAATCAGTTCTAGTGCCACAAGAACCAAGCAAGATGACCAACCAACTTGTTCACACAACAGCTTTCAACATTACCACCACTAGAACAATTATTTACAATTTCAATTCGAAGAAGAGAAATTTGGTGTCAAATTTGTTGCTCGAATTGAAATGCAACGCTGGACATCACATGGAAACCCATGAGTTAAACACTTCCATTGACTTCCACCCACCTAGCAGAACCAGACTGAAATTCCTAAGGGGAAGGGATTTTGTCTCCACAGAAGTATTTGTCAAGAGAATGGCAAAGAAAACTGCTTTTGTACATATATATGGACCAGAACTAACTCAAAAAGACTTATAAATGAATCAGTCCATTGCTTCACTCCATATTCATTTATGTGTAACCCACACATTTGACTATCATGTATAATCACTTATTGTGTATGTTTTTCTTTAATAACTATGGTATAGCTGAAGGATACATAGTCATGTCTGGTATGTGTGTGATTGAATTTTCTTGTTTGATATTGTCCTGACAATCATTTATTTGTAAAATATATCATAACCTGGTAATAGGAATCATGTCCAAAATTAGACCCTGCAAGGCAGGAAAATTCGGACCACATGCTTTGTAAGATAAACAAATGATTTATGATACCCTGAGCCAAGACAATATCTGATTGGTCAAGACAACATTTGAGGTGTGGCCAACAGGCCACTTTAAATACCTAGGACATCGTAAAATCTTGGCTTTTAGTTCTAGCCTTGTGCTGCTATTAGCCATGTCTGCTTTTAGTCTCTGGCTTCTAGTCTCTGCTATTAGTCATGCCTGCTCTTAGCTTTTTAGCTTGTAGCTTTGCTACCTAGCTTTAGCTTTAGTCTCTAGTAGTGATCGACCGATATTGGTTTTTATAACCGATACCGATACCGATTATTTGTATGTTTATGTACCGATAACCGATATGCAGAACCGATATTTATTTACTGTTATACTTCTGTTTCTGACAATTATTACAACACAAATGAAAAAACATTTTATTTATAACAATCACTCCCCCTTGCATACAAAAAAAAAACATTATATTTATACACAAATAAATAGAGGGTCTGAGTCCAAAAATTTAAGCGCACTGTTACTAAGTGTCTTTGTTTTAAAATAAAAGCTTTGATGAGGTAAAAAATAAAAACAGGTAAAAAATAAAGCACAAAAATGATTCTAACATATTGGTGGGGCGGAGGGCTATTTAGGCGCATAGCCATTTACTCCCAGCTAAGCAGAACTAGGTTTTAGTGTAGAAAACAGAGTCTTTCAGCATTCTGCCCTGTAAGCCTGCTTCCTTCAAAATGTCATGCAGTGGCCGTGTTGAGGCTTCCTGATCATCAACCCAGTCAGGTGCTGAGCAATATGAACGAACTTTTTTCCGAGACTTATAAAGTTAAACAGCACTTGTCATTTGGCATTTTATGATCTAAATTTAATCTAACGTTAAATCATGAAATGCCAACTGACAAAGTGCTGTTTGACTATAACTTAATCAACCAGCTGATCGCATGGAGATAATAATTAATTTCCACAAAGCGGTAGACTATATTTATATGTGTATTAGCGAAATAATTGTTATGTAGTAAATGATAATATAATCTAGGGTGTTTAAACAAGATAATCTTGTCAAAAGTTTCATTCAGTCGCCTGCTTAAGCCTCCAGATCATCCGTCAGTTGCTAAGCATTATGAACAAACTTTCTCTTCTAGACTAATGGTGAGCAAATACAACAGATAGAGAATTAAATTCAACGCTTTTATTTTCAACATGCACTCATTCATGTCTGTTTTATTTAATTCATGTAAAGATATCGCTCTTTATTGGGGCAGGACATGATGAATTACACTCACGTGACTCGAAGTTCGCTCTCAATTGTTTAGAAACAAGCTGCATAAATTAACTATATCAGAATTTATGTCTCAGATCTCATTTGTGCATGTCTGTTATGTTAAATAAAGTTGATTAATTAAAGCAAACCAAGTAGAACATATATTTACCTGTGCACTGAGTTGTTGTTGACTGATCTCCTCAGACACCCGGGCTGCAATGGCGGAAATCTCAAACGGCCACAAGATGGCGCGTAAATCGGCGAATCCGATATTACAAAACCGACACCGATTATGGAAAAATGCTTAAATATCGGGAAAAATATCGGTAAACAGATACATCGGTCGATCACTAGTCTCTAGTGATGCTTCTGCTAGCTTGTAGCTTCTAGCCATGCGGTTTCGTCATCACTGTTTGAGCGCGTTCCTCGTGCTTCAGCCTGCAAGACTGCTACTTAGCCACGATGAGAAGGAACAAAACCTAGTCTCCAAACTTTATTTCTTTTCTTTTCCGCTTGAGAGTTTCGCTTTCTGAGTTAAGTTTTGTAAAGTCGAAGTCTCTGAGCGCCTGACCTCGGTGCCCTTTCAACTTCAACCAGCACACGACTCTGCACTTTCAGCCAACGCCAACAACCACGGCTTCCCAAGACGCCACTTCAGCCACTACTGAACTGCCAGCCAATCAGCGACACCGGATACCCCTTTCAACGGGAGTCCCTTTCACAGGAAATGAAGGCAATGTATCCCCAGATATTTGCTGTGCTAGTGTATCTAATATAATTTTAGTCACATTGAGGAACTCAATGCGAGCTAATTACGTGATTGATGGTTGTTCATGTCTATGCAATTTAAAGTATTGCTGTAAACTTGGGATTCCATATTTCCATTCTCTTAAACTCATCTTTCCCTAACTTTTCGATCTTCCTGCAACTTGTGTGAATGTGTGAGTGCGTGCTTATGTGTTAGATTAGTTTATATGTCTTAGATTTATCTAATAAAGCCTTATTCATATTGAAAGAGAAGTATCTTGTGTTTTGTACTTACAAGTTAATGTCTTAAACTGTCGATCTTGTAACTGTGCTAATTGATAGTGTTTTCACTATAGTTTGGATATAAGTATCCAGCTAGATTTGATGTTAAACGGCTCGCTCACTGAATCACAGGAGCGCCTCTCGGACCAGCCGTGGAAACAGTGATTCTGTTCAAATTCCCTTTAAAATCTTAAATGATTGCCTTTGAGCTAAATTGACCTGTTTCCTTACATCATTATGTCATTAATCTAGAAATTCAATAAATAAAAGTTTACTTGTAAGTCAGATTACTTTTTATAAAGCAATGAGTAAAGTAATGCATTGCTTAAATTAACAACAAATTAATACTTTTTCTAACAACTAAAGTGTATTAATCTTTTTTATTCATGTCAGAATGTTTCAGTGGAATGCTGTTGTACTTATTTGCAGCACTGGATTAGTTTTGTCAGTGAACTCTCATGTGCAGCAGTCATAAACCTAGACTGCCACTGTCATATAAAACAGTGCAACAGGACAAAATGTTGACTACAGAATGACTACAAAAAAATTTCACATGATACATTGTGAAAATTGAACTACAGCACTGTGAGAATGTTCAGGTGAGAAAAAAGTGCTTCCAGCAATTACAATTGCAAAATAATGCTTATATGCTATATAAACACACACACACACACACACACTTTTACATTATTTACTGATGAATAAATATTTAAACAAACAAAGACCCAGATTCACACAACAACTCACCAGAGCTTCTCTAGTTTACAGTTGTCTTTCAGTCCATCAGAGATCAGCTCCACTCCTGAATCCTTCAGAGTATTATTGCTCAGATCAAGATCCTTCAGACTGCTGGAGTCTGAACTGAGAACTGAAGCAAGAGCTGAACAGCTTTCCTCTGTTAATGCACAGTTACTGAGCCTGAAGATAAGAAATGAACATTGCATTATCCAATGAATTATGTGTTGTGTTTGTGTGTTGTGGTCAATTAGTTCCCTAATCACCACTTAAAATTAGTGTCTGTGAATGCTACAAATTAAATTTCAAGTGTCAGTAAACAAAATTCTTAAATTGATTAAATCAAATCAAATCTCAAAGTTATGACAGAAGGGAAAAAAATATTTAGTTAAACCATACTATTATGATTGTTCTTTTGTTGAGTGCATCTGTTGGTGAAATTCACTCACTTGAGTATCTTCAGCTCACACACAGGATTCTTCAGTCCCTCACAGATCTCTTTGACTCCTGAGTCCAGCAGACGACTGTTGTTCAGGTTCATCTCTTTCAGGATGGTTTTGGAGGAGAGAACAGTAGCTAGAACTGAACAGCTTTTCTCTGTCCGATCACAATTATTCAGCCTGAACAGAATAAAACAAGTTCATTAATATTCCAATACATATTCAGCACACATCAGATCATCAGGTCTTTATTTATGCTCATAAATGTGACTGACAGTCTTAATAATGAATAATCATAGCTATAATGTATAAACTCATGTTCACTCACTTCATTTTCTCCAGTTTGCTATGGGAGTCCATCAAAGAGATGAGAGCTTCTCCATCCAGATCTCCTAATTTATCTTCACTCAGATCCAGTTCTGTCAGTAATAATGGACTTGTACCCAGAACTTAGTGAGATACTCACACACTTCCTCTGCAGCAGGACTTTTCAAAACCTGCAGGTGTAGAAGAGAATTAAGAATTTAGGTTTCTGGACAAGAGACGCTATGTTTCCACTCCTCGAGAGTTTTGGGAGTGGATGCTGTAGAAGGCTAAATCAGAGGGTATTTAGCCAATTTGGAAAAAGAAATCCAAGTACTTTAAGAAACCATGACAACTGTGTATAGGGCAGGTTATATTGGTCATTAGTGGACCATGTAGCTAAAATGCTAATCATGCTCTACATGTAGTCGCTAGTTAGCACAATCCATGCACAAAATAAGTGTATTTAAAAAATAGTATTTGGTAGTCTGTTTAGGGTAAATTTGCTATTCACGTGGAACATATTTCTCAGAAAATTACAGAAGAATTGCACATTAATTGTGATATGTTATAATATAATGCTCCTAATCTTATATATTGTATGTGCTGTGATGTGATTTAAAAATAACCCAAAGAAGACATGACTTCTCAACTGATTGATTATTGATGCAGCACTGCAGAAAGTTCGCAGAAAGTTTATTTCAAAGTTATTTAAAAATGTTAAGATATCTCCACCTGATGGTCTTTAATGAACATTGTTCATCCTGTAGTAAATCATTGAGCTCCTTCACTCCTGATTGTCCAGGATCATTTCCTGTGAGATCCAGCTCTATCAGGTGTGAAGGGTTTGATCTCAGAGCTGAAGCCAGAGCTTTATAACCTTCTTCAGTGATACTGCAGTCTGAAAGTCTAGAACAGAAAATAATAGTTTTCTTTGTTGAGATACAGTTTATCATACAGTACTGAGCTTTATAAATAACTTATAATTATCAAAACTTAATTCTTGAGTCAAACACAAAAGCAGATGTTGTGCAGAACACTAAACACAGTCTAAGTGAAAGTATATGAAAACAATAAATTGAACATTATTATATTTTAACATATAGTAATTTTGATTAATGTCAATACAGCACTTCAGTTTTTCTAATCTGCATTGTATGTTTTCTACCAGACCACAGATCTTTTTAATTCCTGGGTTTCCTAGTTTATTTCCACTCAGATCCAGCTCGATCAGGTTTGAAGGATTTGAATTGAATGCTGAAGTCAGAGCAGCACAACCTGCTTCTGTGATACTGTTATTCTTCAGCCTGAAGAGAAAGAAAACAAAGACAGGAAACAATCTTCAGTTGATTTTAGCTACAATAGCAATGCAAAGCTAATAACATAAGGATCTATATTATGGTTCATTAAGAACAGCAATGACAGCATTCTGAAATTGTAAAATACTCACATCAGTGTGTTGAGTTTACAGTGTTTATCCTGCAGTAGAGCAGCGATCTGATTCACTCGTGTGTCTCCTAGTTCATGTTCACTCAGATTCAGTTCTCTCAGGAGTAACGGGTTTTACCCACAATTCCCTTCACAAACTGACAGGCTTCATCTGCAGCAGGACCCAAAACCTACAGAAGAGAAGATGAAACAGGATTCAGTTCAATTAAAATTTTATCTTGAAATTTTATCTTGAGCAGCAGACTTAATTTGTGAAACAATATTTTTATTAATAATTCAAATGCATATAATTTATTTTTGTACTATTTCATCATCTCTCACCTCAGTGTCTTCAGTTGATATTTTTATCCTGTAGTAAATCACTGAGCTCCTTCACTCCTGATTGTCCAGGATCATTTCCTCTGAGATCCAGCTCTATCAGGTGTGAAGGGTTTGATCTCAGAGCAGAAGCCAGAGCTTTATAACCTTCTTCAGTGATACTGCAGTCTGAGAGTCTAGAGGAAGACCAAAAAACAAAACAAAAAAACATTAAGCATACTAATGTATACTTAAATACTTTAACAATATATATTAATCATTTCTTTTAAATTCACCAAATTCGAACCTGAGTATTTGCATTGTACACTGAGATTTTGCCAGTAGAGTTGAGATTTGAGTCACTCCAGAGTTTTCTAGTTTATTTCCACTCAGATCCAGCTCTATCAGGTTTGAAGGATTGGAATTAAATGCAGAAGTCAGAGCATAACAACCTTCTGCTGTAACACTGATGCAATTAAACCTGTAGAAGGAGAGAGAAAAAAGCCTGGCTTTGTCTTTTATTACTTTAGTCCATCAAAATGAGATTTACATAATATTTTTTCAGTAGTTGTAATTTTTTTAACACATTGACTAAATTACTTACATCAGTTTTTCAGTCTACACTGTTTATTCTTAATCAGAGTTGAGAAGATTTTCATTCCTGAGTTTCTGAGTTTAGTTTCTCTCAGATTCAGTTCTGTCAGATCTGAAGGGTTTGAATTTAAAGCTTCAGTCAGAACACGACAATCTTCTTCTGTGATATCGCTGTTATTCAGGCTGCATCAAGAGAAAAATCAGTTAGTTTCAAATAAATATTTGTTAAATACTAAATACCATAATTAGCTGTTAGAAGTGGTACACTATATATAAAACATCCAGCAAAAGTATTAAAATGGTCATAATAATGATAAAACTTACATCAATGTGTTGAGTTTACAGTGTTTGTCCTTCAGTACCATAGCAAGTTTCATTAATCCATTATGTTCTTGTTTAAGTTCACTCAGATTCAGTTCTCTCAGGAGTAACAGGTTTTACCCAGAACTCTATTCACATCCTGACAGGCTTCATCTGCAGCAGAATCCAAAACCTACAGAAGAGCAGACAAACCAGAATTCAGTTCAGTTCTCAATTAAACTTGCAGTAATGGAAAATAGCAACCAAATTTGATGGATACATTAGTGAAATAGTTTTTCTTTAAATAATTCACCAGCACATCATTCAAGTTTTTATTATTTCCTCACATCTCACCTCAGTGTCTTCAGTTGACAGTTTTGATCCAGTAGCTCCTTCACTCCTGATTGTCCAGGATCATTTCCTGTGAGATCCAGCTCTATCAGGTGTGAAGGGTTTGATCTCAGAGCTGAAGCCAGAGCTTTATAACCTTCTTCTGTTATACTGCAGTCTGAAAGTCTAACAAAAGAGATTTAACAAAAGCATTACGATTTTTTTAACAGCCCTGACATTGTGCTTATTTCAAATACTTTTACCATTATACTGGCAATAGTTTCATTACATTACATTAATTAAAAATTGTGATACAGTGATAACAAGTATGTATGCTATGGGCTCAATCATACACGCAACGCATACGCTTTTCTGCTAGTTTCAGTCCGATGCAGTTGTCATTTTCACGTCCTCTGCCACATTGTATAAATAGCCATTGCATTTTGCTCTCATGGTGCTGGTCTGAAAACTAGAGTGTTCAGGTGCATTGTTGGCACATTGCTATTTTAAGGCAACTAAATAGACTGCACCATTGACCGACTGAAACCTGGTAGACAATGGCGTTATTTAAAGAGTGCTTTTTAATATTTGCCTATAGGCATGAGCACAACGTTCATACACTGTTCTTATTACACACAAGGGACCTCGCAGCTGCTCACAAAATGCCAAATATTAAAATTAAAGGATTACAATGCAAAATATTATTGTTGTATAGGGGGCTTGGCCCACAAATGCCCCTTGGTACCGCCCTGCTCTCTGGAGAAGCGCTTCAGTTGTTGTTCTTAATTCTGATGTGTAAATAGCAAATCCTCAATGGAACGAGCACAAATGTCACTTAACCCATTTAAGCCCACGGGCAACAATAGTTGTCGAGTTTATAGTTGTCATTTTCCTTTGTAAGTATTTTTCTAGATGTTATCCATCTTATATTTCTCAATGGCATGCAAGTAAACAACCAAATAAAGGATTTCAAGAAAAAAATAAGGTACCACTTCCTTCCTGTTATATGAGGCTGTCAGCTTCTTACCCCTACTCAAGAAGCATGGCTAAGGCAAACCCTCCCAAATAAATGTAATTTTCATATTACTAATAAGTTTTTATTGTTGACTATATATATATATAATCATGATCATCATCTCTAGAATCATCCAAACAAAAATCTTCCAGGAGATTTATGGGTCAACATCACTGTAAGGTGCCTTTTGGTGTCCTGAACATAAATAACTCATTTGCCATGATAACTCAACAAAGCGTGTTATATTAGGCTAAGTTTTTTATTCATAACATAAGCATTACTTGGTTCTTTAGATAGATTTTCAATATTTTCTTTTAGTTTTGTATGAGAGGATGTATGTTGTTTTGCTATGTCCCAGGCACTGCTCATTAAATTTGAATGAGAGTAAAATATTCAAATAAAATAAATAAATAAAATGTTTTCCTATTCATATTTTGTTAAATAAGATATTACTCAAATTGAGTGTATTGATCATTTTGTAATAAAAACAATATTTTTATTTAATAAAAAAGAAGAGTTTGTCCATGTCCCTTGAATGGTTGTCCACCCTGTCAGTATTAAGGAATCTGTCCCTTTAAGAAGAGGCCATCACCATTAGTGACAGCATCACAACAGATTTTTTATATCTTCAGTGGTGGGAATTTCAACTGCTGAGGTGAGTTGCAGCTGACTTTTCAAATGACAAATTTTCTTCATATAAGTTTGCTTACTTGTTTTGCCAAAGCTTAACATGTCCACCCTGTTGCCATAAAATATACAGGAAGTGATTAAAATACAATATTTTCAAAATATGTAAGTTTAAATATACCAAATTCTCTTCAATAACCAGACTAACTATTTAGCTAGTCACAGTTTGTTGTAAGCCAATATGCTAATTGAAGTCAAAATGTCCACCCTGTCGTTAGTACAAAATGTCCACCTGTCGGCCACTTAGACTCGATGGGGTGGACATACACATGACAGGGTGGACATAGCATTCATTTGTAGTTAATATTGCAATTTAAAGAAATGTTATATTACATTTTATAGAAACATCTGCTGTAGATAATAGTTGTAATAAAAAAAAATGTGATTGAGAATGTAATTATATATTTATTTTTTTAAGTTGAATAAATGTTTCATTGTCATATTTTGTCATGCTTTTGTGTTCTGCTTTATGTGTCCATCCGTCAGGCTCGCTCCACCCTGTCATCTTGGTATTTTTTAATAATATTTAAAATAATAATGTAATCATACCTATATAATCCATTGTGCTAGGTGTGGGGCAATAACATGCAAACAAAAACTGCGTCCAAATATTCAAATATTTCTCCAAATAAGAAAAACGTGGCTGAGTTTCTTTAAAAAACATTGTTTACATAAAATCTTTATGTATTTATAATTTGAAAGCAAACAAATAACCCTGTTTAGGAAAGGGACATCATACCTTTCAGAAAGTATAATTTGTATCTTAATAGTGCAATGAAAACATATTTAACTGTAATTTATGTCCACGACATGGGTGGACATATCTATGCTTTAATGCTCTAAAAAATTCCCCATAATTAAAAAAAAAAAACATTGTGGGAGCTCAGATAATATTTATTATAGTATTTGAGTGTCTACTATTATGACATGACATAAAGTGAATGGTAAATTAAAATCAAAATGTGTGAGTATTGTGAGGGTTGAAAGGCACTCTATGGTGATATTGACCCTTATACTTTTATGTAAACTTAGCCAAAAGTCCAAGGTTATTGGTCTTGTTTAGTGCTTTTTCCTTACTTAACTCTTTAAGTGACATCTAAGTGACATCTATACTGTACAGTAGACCTTAATTTGATAGGGAATAAATCTGTCAAAAGGAGAAGATGACAGAGTAATCTTTGCACAGCTCTACAGTCCCTGTGTCTGCTTTTGCCATGAGAGGAGATTTACAGCAGCAGTTTACTTACTTCAGTCGGTCACACAAAAGGAAGAATGGAAAGATAAAGAGCTAACACATGGGACTAATTTATGTAGATCATGTTTTCACCCTTTTATAACATTATGTCTCATAAGGAAAATATTGAGGCCCCTTTATCCAGTTTGAATGAGTTTCATTCTAATTTGTCAAGGACCCTAATTAATTTTATGACTAGTAGCTTAAGATTCCTTTCTAATTCTAAAATTTTCTTTCAGGTATAACCTTTTTATTATATAGTGTAATATTTCCTTCATTCAAATTATTATTATTATTATTATTTTAATTAATTTATTGATACACAGTACCCTGTTGTCAACTTAATGGCTGCACTTTGTTCTGCACTATGTTCCACCATTTTAAGACAATTGATTTATAGTGTTTTCATATTCAAGAGATTATAAGCTAGAAGCAACTTTTTGGGGTGCATTGAATGTTCTTTGACTTTTATGAATAATTGATTTGTATATGAATAAAGATTTATCTGTTTAAAGCAGTTATTTTGAGTTAGATGCCACCTGCTCTCCTCCTATTCAAATTTGACATTGAAGGGGTGAATACAACATATTTGCCCACCGCAACTATAGTTGCCACACACTAAAAAATGATTTTCAAGAAAATAAACTAAAACCTGGGGAAAATAAATGCAGAACATGTTCACATAGGACACTATTAACATTACTATATGCATGAAACCATTCAGAAAAATTTGGGCACAAATGGGTTAAAGGAAATGGGAGATGAGACTCTGATTGGTTCATTGCACATTATGCCCAAAACACACCCATTACTCATTGAGTGAATAGGGACAACCCTTTTAGACCATGCATTGGGCAGCTTGACCATTTTTCCTGTAAATAAACTAGCTAAAGTGAATTCAACACTCCTTAAGCTTACTTGCATGCACTTTAGACCATGCACTTAGATCGTTAAAATAGGCCTCTATATCAGAAACAAAAAAATAGTTTTTTGTTTAAAGATAGTAAGATAAACATAGTTAAGATTATTTAACAAAACTTTTGAGTTATGGATTATGTAGGCCAGAGTTTTTGCTGCAACAAGTTGTGAAAGCCATCCTGTTTCAGAAATAAGGTCACAGAACCCACCCTGTTTGTTTTATGTATTTTGCAAAAGCCCAATTGGGACACAATTAAAAGAAGACCCTTTACAGTTTCAAATGATGTCTTCTTTTTATTGACATGACCATAAATGCTGTTATAAGGGAAAAATTCAAGTGATTGCACCAGGACCTCAGTCATCTCAAGAAGGTTAAAATAATGTTATTAATATCAAGCAGTGGTTCACTGAACTCACCTGAGTTTCTTCAGTGTGCAGTTTGTATTTTCTAATCCGTTCTGGAGTTTCTTTATTCCTGAATCCTGCAGGTTATTTTTGCTCATGTCAAGTTCTTTCAGACTGGAGTTTGATCTCAGGACTGTAGCGAGAGCTGAACAACTTTCCTCTGTTAGACCACACTTACACAGACTAAAATTATGAACAGGAGAGGAGGAATTTATAAACACAACATACTTCATTGATTATATCTAGAGATTACTTAGAATGATTGTGTTTTGGTCACCTGGTTTCTTTAAGATACTTCAAATGTCCGATAATAAATGAAACGAATACTCACATCAGTGTGTTGAGTTTACAGTGTTTATCCTGCAGTAGAACAGAGATCTGATTCATGTTTGTGTCTCCTAGTTCATGTTCACTCAGATCCAGCTTTTCAGGAGTAACAGGTTTTCACCCACAATTTCTTTCACGTCTGAAAGGCTTCTTCTGCAGCAGGACCCAAAACCTGGAGAAATTAGTAGTCAAGGGTATAGGTTTGATTTTTTAAATAAGTGGGGACATAAAAGACAGTTTGGTTTGTAGATTAATTTTAACAACAAGTTAAGAGGGGTGAACTGTATAATTCAACAAACTCTGCATGTGCTAAACACTTACCTTATGTTCTTACTTATGCTCATTCTTGAAAGAGTGCAATTTTCTAGTGTATTTATTAACTTATCAGGTAATGTCAGTGATATGAACCATTGCAGATGTGGACAAAATTACAAAAACAGTGCTTGTATATAAATATATTTTAACTTGCTAGACACAATTCAGTAGTCACTGGACATTGGTATGGTGTGAAGATGAAGGTTGGAAAAACACAGGAATGATGGTGCAGCCACAATAGCACTCATTGCAGAGTCATTAATTATTTCCTGTGTCCACAGTCCCAAAGTGCAGAAATGTACAAAATTATGACAAATAAACAAACATACAAAAAACATACTAAATATTAGTGCTGTCAATCGATAAAAAAAAGGACTAATCTGATGCGACATTTTTTTTCTGAAATGAATCAGGATTAATCCTACCTAACATTAAACTTAAGTATACTTTTATATTGCAATAATTTCAAATTCAATTTTCAAATTAATGTAGAAACAACAAAGACAGTGTTCTGCTTCTGTTAGAGGCTGTGTATAATTTATGCTGGACTTTTGCATTTATCAGTATTATATTTCTGTGATTCTTTAATGTTCTGTATGAGTTTGATTTTGCCTGCTTCTATTGTGTAAGTTCTTATGTGAGGACTCTTATTTTGACGCTGTTCAGTGATCGACAGACATTAGGTAATAGAAGCAACAAACTCATGACACAGCAAGCTCATGTTTGTGTCACATTTAAATTAATCCTCTGTCGTAAGCATTAGCTGTAATTTCATTTAAATCATTAATCTGTCTAATTTGTATTGCAGGAGAGTATGTTAGGTTTAAATGTGATATAATCAAAGATGTTTATGTTATTGTTGATCGAGCTTACTTACTTCTGAGTTAACAATGTGTCCGTAACATTTTACTAGTTAAACTGATAAGTTTGTTACAATTTGATAGTAAATTTCTACATTTCTTTCATTTCTCTTACAGTTTTACTCTGTTCAGTGGTCGATGAGTGTAACTTTGTAAATCATACAGCTGGACTATTAAAAGCAAGCGCTCATATCCTGGCTCAGTGCATAGAATTTGGTTTGCCGTTATTTATATTGCACTCTTTGGGAAACCAAAACATATAAAGAGAACAGTATAGGCAGTATATTTTTAATATTTGTATAATGGCATCTTTTATTATGACTGAAGGTGAGTATAACCATATGTCTTTTTCCTAATATTAAACATTGACTACAGCCATTCAACATTACAGTATAAGTGAGAGCTATCAATTTGAACAATTATTAGACTTTAAAAAAAAAAAACTTCTAATTTGAGTGAACCCATTATAATAAATTGTATGTATACCTGTGCCCTTCAGTGAGTAGGAATATACAGAAATTGAATAAGTTTATACATCTAAATTCTAAAATAAGTATGGATAAATCCTTAAAGCTATAAAAGATATTGAGACTAGACTTTACCCATTTAGAAATTTATAAGAAACTGAAAAAGCACAAATGTCAGGGCATGACAAAACTTCTCCAGGCCCCAAAAATACCCTTAGACTCCAAAGGGATAACATTACAGCAGCTGGGTTAAGGTTTTGACTACTATAACTTCAAGAGCTGTTGCTGCTGAACGTGGACGTGGATCTGACACGCATGATCATATTCATTCTTGATTTAACATTAAATGATACAATTTACATCGCAAGCCACCGTATTTGTGCAATTGAAGAGTACACACACAAGCACAGTATAATGGCTGACAGGACAGAAAAATTAGTTTTACTGACATATGGCCTGACATCATCTCATCTGACCACAGCTGCCTCATCACCTGTACTGTTACCGCTGTCATTTGATCTAGTGCCTGACTAGTCAGTCAGTCTGAGGCAAAGTTGAGTGAACATCTGAAAAGTCTCCTGTCTGATGTGGTCGTAAAGAGGTCTTGCATCTAAATAAACACAATTATACTCAAGAAAAAAAAAAGAGAGACAGAAGCAGCAGTTGTGAGTGGGTGGCCAATCCTAGCTCACCCCTGCATTAACTGTGTTTATATTTTTAATGCTGTTAACCCGGAAACATTAAATCACCTGCATTAATGTACTAATTTTGACAACCCTACAAAATATTTACAACCAGCTCTTGGCTGATCTTCCTTCTATGTAAAAGGTTTTAACTGACATGGCTTGTACTGCCAACTGTCCTATATTCCCCTCACAAATGAGAAATAAAACAGCACTTTAATAGTTAGGTCTCCTACCACAAGAGATAAACCATTTTAAGGTAAGTATAAGGTAAGTTATAATTTTTCAACCTTCTACAAAAGGAAAATTGATTATACACACATTTCAAACTATACATGCATTGTCAGTGGTAAACAGTCAACAAATAAACCAAATACATTTTCCCTCCCCAAAAATATAACCATTTAAAACAGTCCAGATTCACACTCCACAAAAGTTCCTGTCTTAAGCATTTACAAGTGCCATAGGTGGTTTGACCCTTTATATCGGTCGTACTCCACTGGCAAATCCAAAATGGAAGAAGACACAAGCAAGAAACTTCACAGCACAAGAAAGGACAAAACTGACAAATATACATATAAATTCATAATTGATGTTATAATTAAACCTATCTTTAACACTCACCTCAGTGTCTTTAGTTGACAGTTTGGATCCTTTAGTAAATCACTGAGCTCCTTCACTCCTGATTGTCCAGGATCATTTCCTCTGAGATCCAGCTCTATCAGGTGTGAAGGGTTTGATCTCAGAGCTGAAGCCAGAGCTTTATAACCTTCTTCAGTGATACTGCAGTCTGAAAGACTAAACCAGGAATGAAAATAGTCCATTATGCTAATTAATCTATTATTCTAGAAATACACTGAACAATAAATTCTAATTCCTCTTAGTTCCTTATACAAACAAATTGAAAATGTATTTTAAAGCCAAAAGATATTTAACTCTTTCCTCGCTTTATTGGAATTTTCCATCATTCAATAAATAAACTTGAATTGAATTGAATATAAAATGTAAGCAGACAAATGTAAAATAATTTGATTATTAAACATTGTTCGCTAAATAAATCAGACGCATCTATTTGATGTAGGTATCAGACACTAATCAGACAATTTAAGATTCGATCAGAACATGGTTGAAATATGAGGAGCCAATACCACAGAAAAGATTAAGATCAACAGGATGCACATAAATCACATCTAAGCACCAGCCAGTCTGAAGCAAGTTCATCAACTAGCAGCTTCAACATTAAACAAAGAACACTTATTGACAATTCCAACGCAGGAAGGATATTGTCAATTCTATGCATGTAAGCAAGATTGATGGTCAAAGAGATGCACAGCATGACTGTCACATGTAAACCAATGACAGTCATGACAATCACAAGCTCTTGGATTGGTTTCCTACCTAGAAGAAAGGAAACAGACTGAGATTGCTGAGATCTTTTAACCTCTGTGATCTCCACAGAACATGTCCTTATGTTCAAAATGGCACAGAAACTGTCCTTACAGATGTAAATGCACCAAAATAAACTCAAATACTTATAAATGAATATCAGTCCATTGCTTAACTCTATAACATATATGTATCCCACACATTTGACTATCATATTTCCAATCATTTAGATGTCTTGTTTGTCTTTTTAACTACTGAATAGCTTAAGGGTTCATATTCATGTTAAGTATGTGTGTGTTTGAAAATTAAAGCTTGAAACATTTCTCCTAATCATTTCTTAGTTTAATGTGTCATATTATTAAATAGGTGCATCTTAATAAATTAGAATGTTGTGTAAAAGTTCATTTATTCCAGTAATTAAACTCAAATGGTGAAATAATTTCAATGCACACAGACTGAAGTAGGTTCTTTTAATTGTGATGATTTTGGCTCATATTTAACAAAACCCACTAATTCACTCTCAACAAATTAGAATACTTCATAAGACAAATAAAAGTGAACTGCTAGTCTTCTGGAAATTATGTTCATTTAATGTACATGTACTCAACAATTGGTAGGGGCTCCTTTTGCTTTAATTACTGCCTCAATTCAGCGTGGCATGGAGGTGATCAGTTTGTGGCACTGCTGAGGTGGTCTGGAAGCCCAGGGTTCTTTGACAGTGGCCTTCAGCTCATCTGCATTTGTTGGTCTCTTGTTTCTCATTTTCCTTTTGGACAATACACCATAGATTCTCCATGGAGTCAGGTCTGGTGAGTTTGCTGGCCAGTCAAGCACACCAACAGCATGGTCATTTTTATTGGACCAACACCAGCAGATGACATTAGCCACAAATCATCACAGACTGTGGAAACTTAACACTGGACTTCAAGCAACTTGGCTACGAGCTTCTCCACCCTTCTTCAAGACTCTAGGACCTTGGTTTCCAAATGAAATACAAAACTTGTTCTCATCTGAAAAGAGGAATTTGGACCACTGGGCAACTGTCCAAACCAAACTGAGAGACCATTCTGAAGGCTCAGGAAACCTTTGCAGGTGTTTTGAGTTTATTAGCTGATTGGCATGTCATCATATTTTTATTTGTTGAGACTTAAAACTACTTCAGTCTGTGCATTAAATTTATTTAATACATGAGTTGAATTACTGAAATAAATGAACTTTACACACATTCTAATTCATTGAGATGCACCTGTAGAAATCATGTCCAAATTATACTCTGCAAGAGCGGAAAATTCGGACCATGTGACTGATAAGACTTGATTTATTTATTGGGAGGAGAAATATATCAACACCCTGAGCAAGACAATATCTAATTGGTCGAGACAACATTTGGGATGTGTCTAACAACCCGGTTTAAATACTTAGGACACCATAGTCAAGTTGCTTTTAGGTTTTCGCTTCTAGTCATGCTTTTAGCCACTGCCTTTTAGCTCTTTAGCTTTTACTTTTAGTCACTACTATTCAGTCATCAGCTTTAGCTCTTTGAGCTGCGTCTGGCTTACATGCCAGCTCCTCCAAAACCATGAGGAGGAACGCCACCTAGTCTCATCAATCTTAATTTCTATTCTTTTACTTTAGTTTCTTTTCTTCTCTGTTGAGAGTTTCGTGTTATGAATTAAGTTTGCCTAACACAGTCTCCAAGTCCAACTTCAAGTGCCTTTGTAAAACTTCAACCAGCCCACGCTCTCCGAGCCAGGTTCAGCCGAGCCAACACCCAAACCCCAAACTTCCAGCCAATCAGCAACCTCAGGAAACCACCTTTCGATGACAACAAAAGGGAACCCTTAACACAGGCAATGCAAGTAACTTACCTCCAGATTCTGAGCTGAGCTGTTGCATTTAATATATTTTAACCTCATTGAGGAACCTCAATGCAGGGTTAATTAAGTGAATTATGGTTGTTCATGTCTACCATTTCATCGTATTGCTGTAAACATGGGATTTCATATTTTCATTCTCTTAAACTCATTCTTTCCTTACTTTCTATCTTAGTTTATATGTCTTAGATTTATCCAATAGTCTTATATTGAAAAGAGAAGTATCTTGTGTTTTGTTAATGCCTTAAACTGACGATCTTGTTACTGTGCTAATTAACAGTGTTTTCACTATATTTTGGATTTTAATATCCACTGCAGAATTGATGTTATACAGCTTATTTAATAAATCGCTGGCCATTCGGTGACCAAGCCTAAAACAGTGATTGCCCAAATTCCCTTTAAAATCTAAAAATGATTCCCTTTGAGCTAAATTTATCTGTTTCTCTTACATTGACAAAAACATGATTTTGTTCAAACTGTTTGCTTTTGATTTATAGTGTTGATAAAACAGACTGCATCATGCAAAATTATCATTATTTATTTTGGTTAAAAAGCAGAACCTTGTATGATATTCACACAGCAAAATATTCTAATGGACATGACAATTTTGTGAAAATTATATATTTTTTTAAATGTTGGCGTAACTTTTAAAAAGCAGTGGCAGGTAAAGAATAAATATGAAGAAAGAAACATCTACTCACCTGAGCTTCCAGTTTACAGTTGTTTTTCAGTCCATCAGAGATCAGCTCCACTCCTGAATCCTTCAGAGTATTATTGCTCAGATCAAGATCCTTCAAACTGCTGGAGTCTGAACTGAGAACTGAAGCAAGAGCTGAACAGCTTTCCTCTGTTAATGCACAGTTACTGAGCCTGGAAATAAACAGATTGTTAATGTATTCACATTCTTAAATTTTCTATAGTGGTAGTGCAGCTGTAATGTTTAATGAGTAATGACAAGTGTTTTACTGCAGCTAGGGCAAAATGCCACATTAATTTACAGTAACTATATTGGTGCCACAAAATTTTCAATCCACTTGTCTTTAATGCTCTCATGTTACATGTGTCTTGTCTCTCACATGTCTTATGAATGACTAACATATAGCTAGTTGGGTTTGGTAATGCTTTCTGGCTCTAATTCCTTGTTTTGTTTTAATATAAGCCACAAAATTTATATTTTTCTTCTTCAACAATAAAAAGAAGGCAAAGGGCAAGTACATTTTCATGTATGATCAACACCACCACGATTACATTATAATTTATAATTAACATCCTTATCAGTCAAACAAAAGATGTGAATTAAAGGGGACCTATTATGCAAAAATTACTTTAGTAAGGTGTTTAATCTGTTAACCAGACCCCACATTTAATGACCTCACAACGGAAAGTGCCCTACCTAATTTAAAATTGTAACAGTTCCTTACTTCAATGTAGTTACACACATAATTTTGGTGTCTTTGGAAAGAAGACCCTTTGGGCTTTACTTTTATCAATCAGAGTTGATAATGCTCAAAAATATTAAAAGTTATAGACACTGCAGTGACTTGAAACATTTTTTACCACACTGAAATGTTTTATTATTTGATATAAAAATTCATGAAATCAGTCCTGAGCATCTAGAAAAGTAATAGGTTGGAAGTCACATGTCTCATGAGTTTCTATTTCAAATCTGAAGAATATATCATGAAAATGAGATTCCTGAAACCATTTTTCTGAGAATATTTCTCAGAAAATATTTCAATGGAGGGACTGAGAGCTCTCGGACTAAATCTAAAATATCTTAAACTGTGTTCAAGATAAAAAAGAGGTCTCACCGGTTTGGAACGCACTATGAGGGTAAGGTATTAATGACATATCGATTTTCGGACTAAAGTCTTACCTGAGTATAAGTCGATCAGTCCAAAAAATACGCATGATGAGAAAAAAACTTATATTAGTCGAACTGGACTATAAGTCGATTTATTTAGAATCAAGAACGAAAAATACGTCTAAGCCGCAGAGGGCACTCTATGTTTTCAGTGTAGACTACAGGAGCACTGAGCAGCATAGAGCCCGCTGTAGGCGTAATGTTTCTCTTGGTTCAGTTTTCTTGGTTCATGTCAAATAATTTTGATAAATAAGTCACACCTGACTATAAGTGCAGGACCAGCCAAACTATGAAAAAAGTGTGACTTATAGTCCGAAAATACGGTAATTTAGATTTTGGGTGAACTATCAGTTTAATCAGTTGATACTCTGAATGGCTGTATGCTCATTCTTTATAAAATTGCAACAATGTCATTTGTAAAGTACAGTCTTAGGCACATTAGTATTTTCACCCAAAAAAAGTTTTTTAAGCCAATTATTTATATATTTTCTGTAGTATGTCAGTAGGAAATATCAGTTTATATTTCTAAACATTCATTTTGCCATTAATTTTAATAATAATCTAGTGAGATTGTTGAATGCACAAGCAGCCTGACAACAGACTGCCTAAGACTAAGACTTTGAACAGTCGTATGTATAAAGTATGTATAATTAGATTAAATATAAGCATAATTCAAGTATGTGTTCACATGTGTTAAGGGCTAGATAGTCGCTGGAGGAAACTGCTGCGTGTGATGAGCTAAAACTTTACAGTAGATGGGACACAGATTGCTCCCTCGGACCTTTGTAAACTGTATTTATGACAAAGAACTGCACAGATACAGATATTCTAACAATCTGTCGATAAACACACCTCGGTCCTCTGTTTGTGTTTAAGTCGCTGCTCCACAGCTGTCTGCAGATAAAAGAGCGCTGAAAGATGGAGAGAAGACAAATCTGCCCTCGCTTTCATGTGACATTTAAGAGGACTGACTCTAAGGCAAATTTGTGTACAGTTTATGAAGCCCTGCTAAAAATATAGCGATGCTCCACGCTCGTGTGTACATTTCGAGAACCAGGAAAAATATTTCAATCGATCGCTCAGGCATTAAGAGGCACTGAAATCTGCATGCTGATTCGGTTTGGTGCATACCGGTTCCATAGGTACCGGTGCCATATTGGTACCAGGTTTGGTACCCAACCCAGGCCATAAGTCAATAATCACACTCCATTCATATAGGCAGTGTTCACATTGACAGCTGTGATTACTCATTAATAGCATGCTGATTTGCACTCAAAAGATTGTAATCATGCAGATACGCACTACAATAAAACACACTCACACATATATGAAAAATTTTGAAAAATAAAACAAATAAAGAAAAGGGGATTGTAAGTTATGCCTCCATCAGATGACAGTTGCAGCAAAGCACACGCCATAGCGAGCACCACAACCGGTGCATGGACAAGGGGCAAGGGAGTTCATTGGGCCCGGTCTGGATGCGGGTCAAGAGGCAGATGTAAGTCTACCTTGAGTGCAGGTGAGGACACGAGCTGGAGGCCATGGAGAAGCAGATTCGGGACCTAGAGGAGAGGCAGGCCTAGCTGAGAGATTAGAGAGCTGCGCTGAAAACCTCCCATGCTGATGCTCACAGGTCCGGGTAAGTATACAGTGTGCTGCTAACAGTCCAACATTTTCTACTCTGTGGCCGGTGCACCCAGGGACGCTAATCTTCCCAGATGTCCTTCACTCGGTGCTGGGACACCACAGACCCTGGTGCATCCACAGCGGAGGACGCGAGCCAGGCCCCGGTGATGACTTCTCCTCCTCGGCTCGAGATCTCAACCCAGAACGCAGCTCCCTCTGCAGAGGACGGAGCGTGATGCTGTGATCGTCGGATATTCCATGCGACAGGCCCATGGTTCGCTAGCTGAAGGTAAAGAGCACACTCACTGTTTCCCTGGTGCTTGTGTTCTCTATGTTTCTCGCAGATACCCGTATCATGAAGGCTGTTGAGAGCCCCAGAATGATCGTGCTTCACACGGAATAACGACACCACGCTGCAGCAGACAGAGACACTGAAGAGGGACTTCAGGAGCCTGATAGAGACGGTATGCAGCACGCACACCGATGCGGCGAATCATCATGTCAGGACTAGGGTTTATTCGTACGTGTATTCATACCGGACCGTCTGGTTCAGGGCTTTCGATGATGCACATGTGTACCTAATGACCGAATGCAATATTTTGTCGCAGAACATAGGTACAGTTTCGGTTTCTAAACAAACATATTAAGTGCTCCCGCTCTGCAGCTGATTCTAAGGCCGGTGACACACTGGCTGCGTCGCGGATCGTGGGCGTTCTGCTGCGTATCAGTTGTGTGACGGCTGCTTCAGCGCTTTCTGTGTGTTTACACACCAGAATGCGTGCCTGACGCTGGCGATGGCGCGCTGCTGCTACTTTAGGTGACATAGAAGGAGGCCCGACAGACCAGGATATTGTCTTTTGTCTCGATTTAATCGAATCGATCGGTTAAGTCACAGTCTCAAACTTCGAATTAAAAATGGAATCGCGATGCTGCCACGGCCCCATGTTGTATGACGGCAAATCAATGACAAAATATTCGAGCATACAACTGATGCTGGCGCTATATGGCTTCCGCAAGAGGAAAACTGAATCGGATGCTAAGAAACAGGAGCCGCGTGACATGTACTCTGCGCGCAATACAAGCCCTTGCACGCAATAAAAGCTCTGCTACAGATGCTCATTCCCACATCCTCAGGCTCGATCATCTCACCTCTGCTCGGGCAACAATTTTATTTTGTCAGTCGAGGGGCTTGCTGTTTTAGTTGTTATCTCAAATGTCATTGGTTATTCCCCTTTTCCTAAAGTCAGTATTCAACGCCTGTTAGAAAATGATTAATAATTCACTTGACTTGACCCATGACTTCATCAGTGGACCAGATACATGTGAGTAATCATTTCTTTTGCTTGTTTAATTTATTTTGTCTTTAATGTAATTGAATGCATTGTTTATAGAGTAGATCTTTGTAGATACTTGATTAACTGGAATTCTTCTGATTGCTATTGATTGCAGTCTTGTAATAAGAGATACACATATTTTACAGACTGTAATGATGCACACACACACACACACACACACACATACATACATATATATAAATCTAAATCTAAATGAATGACAGTGAAGTGTTTAACAAGTGTTTTATCTTTAATCTTTTAAATAGATACATCGTAATATCTTTTGTGAAGAAGACTACACTTACAAAAGAGAAACTGGATGGCAGTTTATTTTAAGTTTTCAATTGACTAAAGATATAAGTTATTGTTACATTATGTTGTTAATAAAAGTTTTAAATTTGACAATGTAGTGTGTACATTGCAAACAAAGGTCAGATATTATATTGCATTAAAGTCTAGTTTGAAAATGACAATCTGTGCTTTAAAAGAATAAATGTAAAAATCGAGAACTCGAATCGAACCGTGAGCTTAGAATCGAAAATGCAATCGAATCGAGGATTTGGAGAATCGTGACACCCCTAGTCACCAGCCTAAGGTTTTCAAAATGCATCACGCTGAGTGTGAACATCACTACAACTAGGAAAAAAAACACTACTGTAATTCAAATGCCGCCTCCGTTGGCCCAATTCAGCTGCACTTTGTATTGAGAACGGCACAGACCTCACGCCACCAGTCTATTTGCCTAATCTTCCTGGTACTTTACACGCAGTGGAAACGAGAAAGCAACAGGTCTGGGGGAATAGTTCCTGGGAAAAAGTTCCTTGTACAAATTTTCTGGGTAATTTCGGTGGAAACGCGCATATCAGATATGCAAAATAAATCTATTATATCTCTTGCTCTGGCTACCATGTATAGACCACCAGGGTCTATACAGAATTCCTAAAAGAATTTGCATTTTTCTCTCAAACCTTTTGGTTACGGTTGATAAAGGTCTAATTGTTGGAGATTTTACTATTCACGATGATAATACAAATGAAGCATTAGGACTTGCATTTATATGGCTCAGCTGCCAATCTATTGTTTCAGCCACCAAAGACAGATTTACAAATAACCTGTTGATTTATCTCAACTGCTATGTGTACCAAAAATACACATGAACTAGACTGAAATGACTGGCAACATGGGCACTAAGAAGCTGTGGCCCCATCAAATTGAAAAAGGTTAGAGAAAACGCATGTTCCATGGTACAACAGTAATACCCACTCTCTCAAGAAAGAAACTCATAGTCTTGAGTGCAAATGCAGTGCTTTAAAAACTGCAGTGCTTTACAACTATAGGACAGGAAGAGCTAAATAAACTTATCACTGTACCTAAACCAACAACATGTTTATTAGATCCTGTACCCACTAAATTTCTGAAAGTTTTACCTGTAGCAAGAACTGCTTCTCAATATTATTAACCTCGTTATCTTTAGGTCACGCCCCAAAACCATTCAAGTTGGCGGTTATTAAGCCTCTTATTAAGAAACCACAACTATATCCTAGTGAACTGGCAAATTATAGGCCCATTTCAAATCTTTCATTTACATATAAAATTTTTGAAAAAGTTGTGTCTGCTCAATTGAGCACCTTCCTGCAAAAAAATGATCTGTATGAAGAATTTCAGTCAGGTTTCAGGCCCCACCATAGCAAAGAAACTGCACTTGCTAGTTTTACTTGATCTTAGTGCTGCGTTCAACACCATAGATCATGACATACTCATAGATCGATTACAAAACTATACAGGTATTCAAGGGCAGGCTCTAAGATGGTTTAGATCCTATTGTCCAATTGCTACCATTTTGTTTATTTAAATGGGGAGTCATCTCATTTATCACCAGTAAAATATGGAGTGCCACAAGAATCGCCCTAGGTCCCCTTCTATTTTCAATATACATGTTGCCCCTTGGTAATATTATTAGAAAATACGAATTAGCTTCCACTGTTATTCTGATGATACTCAGCTATATATCTCAACGAGACCAGAAGAAACTTCTACATTATCTAATCTAACAGAGTGTGTTAAAATTTAAAAGATTGGATGACCAATCATTTTCTCCAATTAAATTCAGATTAGACAGAGATATTAATTATTGGACCAAAATCTACACATAATCTTGTAGATTACAATCTGCAACTAGACGGATGTACTGTTACTTCCTCTACAGAGGATCCTCAAATCTGGACCTCGAGATCCACTTTCCAGCAGAGTTTAGGCTAACCCTAATCAAACACACCTGAGCATGCTAATCAGTGTCAATCAATGTCTTTGGGATCATTCAAAATTGCAGACAGGTGACTTTAATCAGGGTTGGAGCTAAACCTGCAGTGCATTGGACCTCCAGGGCAAGATTTGAGGAAGGAGCTCTACAGTCTGGGTGTTATATTAGACAGCAACTTGTCTTTTGAAAATCATATTTCCCATGTTACAAAAACTGCATTCTTCCATCTTAGAAACATTGCCAAGCTACTGAAACATATTATCTGTTTCTGATGCAGAAAAGCTACTTCATGCATTCATGACCTCTAGACTGGACTATTGTAATGCACTTCTAGGTGGTTGTCCTGCTTCTTCAATAAACAAGCTACAGGTAGTCCAAAATGCAGAAGCTAGAGTCCTTACCAGGTCAAGAAAATATGATCATATTACCCCAAGTTTACAGCCTCTGCACTGGCTACCTATTAAGTTCATGATCAGTTACAGATTATCATTACTTACCTATAAGGCCCTAAATGGTTTAGCTCCCTGCGTACCTAACTAGCCTCTACCACGCTACAATCCATAACGCACCTAAGGTCACAAAACGCTGGACATTTGGTAGTTCCTAGGATAGCAAAGTCCACTAAAAGAGTTAGAGCATTTTCACATTTGGCTCCTAAACTCTAGAATAGCCTTCTTGATAATGTTCAGGGTTCAGACACACTCGCCTCGCTTTAAATCTAGATTAAAAATGCATCTCTTTCGCCAAGCATTCGAATAATGTATCTTAAATTGTAAGTGTAGTTGCATTTGATCAAATGCATTCTTATTCTTTAGCTTGGGTTAAACTAATTTTACTTTGTTGGATGAGCAGCTATGCTAATGATGTCTCTATTTGTTTCTATGTTTTGCCATAGGATGTAACTAGGATTTACACAAACTCCAGTCTGGATCCAGAACACCTGAGAAGAGATGATGCTGAGCCTCAGAGGACCCTCAGATGATGCTAACCCTGAATCAACAAACAGAACTAACAAATACTGCTACAAGTGTTACTGCATCATATAATAATTATTAATAAATATGAATAATGTTCATCGTTTGCCTGACTACGCCTTGTATTAATTTTTCTAAAAATCCTGTCATACGTGCACAAACTCACAGTCACCACTTATAAGCTTTTACTAAATATTGTAGTAACATAATTTTCTGTAAAGTTGCTTTGAACTATTTGTATTTTAAAAATACAAAATAAAATAAAAATAAAAAACAAATAAACTTGAATTAAAAGAGATAGGTTGAGGGTGGGTTTCTTTTCAGAGAACTACAGACCAGTTTTCCTTCTTCCTTTCATTGCAAAAACATTTGAACGAGCTGTGTTCAACCAAGTCTCCACATTTCTCACACATAACACCCTCTTTGACAGCAACAAATCTGGCTTCAGAAGTGGACATTCAACTGAGACTGCCTTGCTCTCAGTTGTTGAAGCTCTAAGACTGGCAAGAGCGGAATCCAAATCTTCAGTACTTATTCTGCTTGATCTGCCCACTGCTTTTGACACGGTTAACCACCAGATCCTCCTATCTACCATACTGGCAAAAGGCATCTCAGAAACCACACTTCAATGGATTGAGTGCGTACCTATCAGATAGGTCCTTTAAAGTAGTTTGAGAGGTGGGGGTCCAAGTCACATCACCTAACTACTGGGGTGCCTCCAGGCTCAGCTTTTGGACCACTTCTCTTCTCTGTCTACATGGCATCATTAGGGGTTCTGTCATTCAGAAACATGGCTTTTCATACCACTGCTATGCTGATGACACTCAACTCTACCTCTCATTCCATCCTGATGATCCGGCGGTAGCTATTAGCATCTCAGCTTGTCTAACAGACATTTCTTCCTGGATGATGGACCATCACCTTCAACTCAACCTTGCCAAGAACGAACTGCTTGTGATTCCAGCAAACCCATCTTGCATCACAATTTCACCATCAAGTTAGGCACATCAACCATAACTCCTTCAAAACCAGCTAAACGCCTTGGAGTTATGATTGATGATCAGCTGACTTTCTCAGACCACATTGCTAAAACTGTCCGATCCTGCAGATGTGCTTTATTCAACATCAAGAAGATCAAGCCCTTTCTTTCGGAACATGCTGCACAACTCCTTGTTCAAGCTCTTGTTCTGTCCAGGCTGGACTATTGCAATGCCCTCTTGGCAGGTCTTCCAGCCAGTTCCATCAAACCTTTACAATTAATCCAAAACATGGCAGCAAGATTAATTTTGATTATTTTGCTGCTGAACACAAAGGAAGATATTTTAAAGAATGTTTATTACCAAGCAAATCTTGGGTTCCAAGATATTGTCACAATCATCAGCTGTAGTGCCCATGAACTCCAGTAGAGGGCACTCCACTCAGGGCTCTTGTATTTGTTGAAGTGATCGTGGGTTGATCCAAAATGAGCGTCTGAGTCATCAAAAATATTTTTAATAATATTCGGTCAGAGACGATCGAAGTCGTTTGAAATAAAGATGCTAATTAATCCTTTGTAATTATATAGCCTTGTACTAGACACAATTTTGAAATACATAGGCCTACACTTTATTGGCTAAATAACTGGAGGCGACAACAGAAAAGGTGAAGACTGGGAGACAACAGCTGTTTTGGTAAAACATGATTTTGACGATTCATTAAGTTTTGTTTTATAGAAAACTCTTTTAAAAGATTTTTGTTTTGTATAAATTGTACCTTGATTTTGATCAATGTTTTATCAATCAGTTGCCAGTATTTAATAAATAAGAAGCAAATATATAGCAGACAATGTAATGAGGCACAAGCACAATCACTTGCATTGCATGTGAACTGGAGGCTCGAAACTCAGCTTGTGCCTCACAGAATTGACAAATATAGGCTATATATTACAGAAAGCTTGAAATGTCTACTTTAAAATAGGGATGCACCAAATCCAAGATCTGGATTCGGCCGAATACTGGGCTTTTGACGGGTTGGTTTGGCGAAACCTTAGGTTTTTCACCGAACCTAAACCCTAGGCTGCGCTTACGCTAGTCGACGCCAGCGTTGATTGCGTGAAGGTGTTTATATGAGGAGGAACAAGGCCGACAGTTCGCTCCAAACTAAACTGTTCAGGAATCTTGAGCAGATGGAACAATTCATACCGTAGCAATACAGAGCCAGCCAGTCACATCGGTGCTGGACGTGGAGATGAGCGCTTTTTTTTTCGGTGAGCCTTTGATTCCTCTTAGAGAGGATCCTCTTCGTGGTGGAAGACAAACCAGCAGCATTTCCACTGCTGGATAAAATAGCAAAAATCTACCTCTGTGCCCAGTTAAAGACTTTTCAGTACTGCTGGGGACATTCGTTCCACACTCGCAACTGGCTGTCACATGTTAATGCAGAGCGTCTTGTTTTTTATGAAACTCATTTCATGTGAAAGATTAGAGGTTTTACGTTAATTTAATTATGATGCAGCAGATGTGTGTGATCTTCCGTAATATTTTTCAGAATATTTGGCTACTGTTCTAATCGTAGCTCTATCCTACTGTTATAAACGAAAACTAAACAGGCTGCTATACATGTTTATTGAGTTAATGTTCAATAACATTAATTTTAGTTAAGTCACCAAACATATTCAGATTTTTAAAAGAAAAGAAAACACTTTTCTTTGCATTGCTGCACTTTATTGAAAGGTTTTGGTTGTTTACTTGGGTAAGCATAAGCTTGGTAATTGTCAAAAGGTTTTTCTCACTTGTCATCCTGGCATAATGTTGCCTATTCTTTTTCTTTTCTTTATTTTTTTACAGATAAAATAAAATAAAATGAAAAATACATTGCTGTGGACGTTGTTTACTTAATGTGTTTTGCTGTTTGCTGGAATAAGGATGCTAGTAGGATTTTGTATTCAGTTTGGATTCGGACAAATCTTAAACAGTGGATTCGTATTCGCCAAACCCAAAAATCTGGATTCGGTGCATCCCTACTTTTAAACGAAAATATTCAAACCAAAATAAATAGGCTACTCTCTTGATTATGTAATCCATATGAAATGTGCATTTATCTCTGTCATTTATGGCGAGTGCCCATCCTCAACTTCACCTTTGCAGCGACAAAGAAAACACCAGTTTATTACTAAACAATGAAATGTCTCCTTGCTAATTTAGACACATTCATAATCATTACTTTTACTTTAAATTAATTTAAGGCGATTTGTCCACAAATGGCTTAAATGAACAACTACTAGTAGACTAGAAAAAAAAAAAAAAAGTAGTCAGAGGCAGCCCTTATTCCACATATTTTTCTAACCAGCAGGCCATTCTGTTTTGAGGCGACCTCATAGAATGAGTGAGCAGAGCAGAATATTCAGAAATGCACTCTCCTCACGAGCTCTGATCGAACAAACCCGAACCTCACTGTCTGCTGAACTTTGCAGAAACATCAACATCGACATAGCCAGAATAGACTATTTTATTACAAATTTTGAGCTTATTGTCAATTTTTGTATAATTATTGACAAAATTAAAACCAGCACTGGGTCAAAAGGGACAACCAACGCTGGTTATTTTACCCAACCAGTTGGGTTATTAGATAACCCAGCCTGCTGGTGTTTTCTTTTAATGGTTCAAAATGAATATTTTGCAGGGTTTCAAAACCAGAGCGGGGTTTTAATCACTGTATTTCAGAAGGAAAACTACTGTATTTAGAAAATGTTCAAATTCATTTAGCATGTAATGATAGGCAGCGTTGTGAGCTCAATGCCGCTTTGCAGCCGTTACAGGAGAAACCTCTACATCTAGTCAAGTCACCTTTATTTATATATCGCTTTAAACAAAAAAGATTACAAAGCAACTGAACAACATTAGATACAAAAACAGTGTGTCAATTCAAAATGACAGTAAAAGGCAGTATATCATTGAATTCAGTGATTTCATCATCTCAGTTCAGTTAAGTATTATTAAAATGAGCTTAGAGCTAATCACCACCAGGTGTTACCCATTACCATTCCCCTATATATATATATATACACTGTGTTTGTACTCAATGATAGCAAAGTCTTGTTTACCCCTTTCTAGCATTTCCAAGAGTTTTCTTAGTGTTTGTTCTTTCCTTGTCTGTTTATGATTGTGTATACGCCTTTGATTCTCTCCGCCTGCCCCGATCTCTGCCTGGTACTGTTATTGATTCTGGATAGCCCTTTACACACTTGAAGGTGTTGTTTGTTTACTGCCTGTTTGACCATTCTAAAATAAATTCTGCAAATGCGTAACAGATATATTATGGAAGTGAAAAGGATCTAAGAATAGTTTGTATATTAACATTATTCCAAATATCCTCCTCTGTGTTCAGTAGAACAAAGAAATGTATACAGGTTTAGAACAATTCAATGTTGAGTAAATTATGAAAATTTTAATTTTGGAGTGAACTATCACTTAAAGACAGGTACTGTGATTGTATTGAATAAAAATACCACTGAACTGCAACTGGAACACTATGGTGCCATGTACAAAATCATTTTGCTATATTTTTGTAATACTTTTTGTAAATAGGGTGTGGTGAATTTATCAGTTTCTCTTGAGCATCTGACTGACTTCTGTGTTGTGTTTTTCAGATGATAAGCAAGGTGACCATGAGACACAACGGGGGGTTGTCAACCCATTGACAGACCACACTTAGGCTATCCCTCAGGAAATAAAACAATGATGCACAATGCAACACAGTTCCAAAATGAAGATCCCTTAGCCTTTGCAATTCCAGGAATGACACTAGCTGTTTATTGCAGACTGGTTTCACCCTTAGTGTCTTCAAACAACATGTTAAACAGCAATTTTACACTTGCATTTTTTCATATGCACATATTGGACCAAATTGATGTTCATGATGAAGTTGAAGTTAAATTTACTATTAAAGTAAATGCTGAAGCTTTGTGCGTGAACGCCAGGTTCAGACAAAGTAAGTTGTATGTTTATTTTCCTAAATGCCTTACCGAAAGCAATTTTGGAACTCTAATGTTGCTAAAGCTTACCATTGTCTCTGTCTGTTTTCACTGGTGCTGCCTTCATGTGCTAACAAAATGACTGTAAATAGGAATGAGGTAGTTAAAATTGCATATGAAAGCAATGTGAAGGGTTATTTCCCTTTCAAGGAAATTTCGAACTCGCGCCTCTAGAGGGCACTATGGGAAACACCTCGTCGTGACCAGTGTCTGAAGTATACATTGAAAAAACACCAATTTGTTGGCTGGCTACAGCTTCTGATGTCACTACCCACGCGACTATAAACAGGCACCAGGAGAACAGTCATTCATCTTTTTCATCTTGAAACGCGCATCTGAAAGAACCAGTAAGAGCAATCTTTCTCTGTATATTATGGTGACTACTAGCAAGCGTTAGACAATGTGTGCATCCGTGTCAGCGTTATTTGACACCTGATGACACGCGCATCAGGTTCAGGACCCGCCACGGAGGAGAATGAACTCGTGAGAATTACAGGTGGATCTGTCTGAATTGTTTAAAGAGGGACTTTCCTTTTCGCCGTAATGGCGGCGAACAGAGGGCACCTCGGGAGGATGATGTTATATCTTTAACACTTTCTCATACTGATGTTAGTGCTCTGCTGGGTTTTGTTACCCAGAAAAGCAGGAGATATTTGAGGATGGTGAAGAAGCTGAGGCTGAGCCTTCTCAATTCTCCTGCACTGCATATGTAGATCTGTTGGAGGTTATGGATGTTGCCACTGCAAAGTTGGACTTGCCATGAAAGTGCACTAACAAGGTGATGCTGTGGGACCACAAAAAACAAAAAAAACAAAACAAAAAAAACTCCATGAGCTGTAATCTTTCTGTACATAGCCCTCCAGCTCAGGGGAGCTTTCCATTTCTGCATGATTTCCATACAGATATCAAAAATAAATGAAAGAGGCCAGTTTCTTCTCACATCCATCGGATTCGCATTAGTTAAACAATATAAAAAAAATGCTGACATCGAGGTGATGCTGAAACGGCAATGAGAGGATGCCCCTGTAGAAAGAGTTTCCTTCGCGGTGAGACGCCCTCTAATCTCCTCCCTGCCATCTAAGCCCCTTTAAGAAATTAATCTCGCTTTAAATGGCAAGGCATAAGCAACAGCAGGTGAGGCTGTGGCTTTATTACAAACAATGGTGGTGCTTCAAGCATATCAGACTGATCTGCTAAGAGACGGGATAGTGACAAGAGCCTTTCTCCAGATCAGGTAGCTGAGCAGCACCACAGATCACGGATCTCTCTCTGTGCTACCAGGCAGGCTGCCTCCGCCATGGGCAGGACTATGGTGGCCATGTTGGTAGAGAGAGACATTTGTGGATGAACCTGGCAGACTTCTGGAAGAAAGAAAGGCTTCTTCTCGATGCTTAGGTTTCACCTTCTGAACTTTTCAGTTCAGTGATACCAAGGTATCTACTTATTCCCTTTCGGGATTTTTTACTTCTGCTTTAATCCTCTGCTTCCTAATTCCCTGGAAACCCTCGCATAACAGTCTCCTATGCTGGACCTATAATGTTTTGGCTGGTTCTATGTTCATAGAAACCACCTGACTGATGTTCGGACTAAAGAAGGCACAAATTCTTCCGATTTCAGCCTCTGGGATGCTTAGGAACATTTAGGTACACATGCTAAACTTTGTTTACTTTGTCAAAACCACATGGTGGTCAGTCTGCACGCTAAGACTCTGCGCACTTTCTGAAATTCTGCATCGCGGGAAGGGTTCGAGCCTCTGCCTCGTTCCCTTTCTTGAGATGATTAGACATTGGTTCCTTGGGCTGCATTCAGCCAGTGTGTATTGTTTATACACTTCAAGCATTGCTTCCCTCAACATGAGGGGCAATTTGGGCAATCTCGTGGTAGTTTAGCAGCTCCCCTTTTCAAGAACAGTCACTTATGAGCGTGCTACTTTGAGCTCAGAGTTCTCCTCTCATATGAGACTGAGTTCTCTGTTTTTCCCAGAGCTCCAGTATTGTTTCCATAGATCGAGTTGATGACTATCAAACAGCACCATTCCATCTATGAGCTGCTCTATCAGAGTGCCACGAGAGCCCCTCCTTAGAACAGTATTTGAAAATACATGCAATGGTAAGTCTCGCGTGAAGTCTTTGCACACTTTGAGTAAAAAAAAAAGGTAAGTCCCAGCACTAATATTCTCGTTCTTCCTAAAATCCTATATGGTGAGGGCTCTGTGCGGTTGCCGTGCCCTTTCGAGTTGGTGGAAAGCCCGTTCATCTTGAGCCATTGCACCGATGGATACCTGTGTAAACAGGGTGTTGCTACTAGAGAACTGTTGAGACCACTCTTTCAGCAAAATTATGTGAAAGCCAGCAGTAGCCTCTGTGTGACAGGCAAGACTTTAAATCTTGTATCCCTTTAAAGGAATCTTTCCTGATTCCAAGCCTTCCTTTTCCTCATTTTTTCAATGTATACTTCAGACATGGGTAACGGCAGGTGTTTCCCATAGCTCCTGTCTCGTCCCTACTCAGGGAACCATGGTTACATTCCTAACCTGAGACGATTTGTGATAGCAAAGTTATTTTTATTGTGCCATGCTCCTTGTCTGTGTAATTCATAGACATGCATTTATTATGCACAGTAGAATCAGATGACAGACTTTTAACAGACTTGTACTTGCTAATAGTGCAATGTTTATTTGCAAAGGCCAGCACCCTTAGAGCTTGCCCTCTTCTCCAGAAGCACCAGCTTATTTGCATTTAAAGGGACAAAAACAAAAGCCACATTTTGCCTCACTGATTAAAAGCGCAATTTTAACAAGCTATAGAAAATTATCTGTAGAGTATTTTGAGCTAAAACTTCCTTTACACACTCTGGAGACAAAAGAGACTTATTTTACATCTTGTAAAAACGGGCATAATAGGTCACCTTTAAAGGGTTAGCTTCGCTCAAAATGAAAATTATGTAATTTATTGTTCATTATCTGGCTCGCTCAGTGTTCATCACAGCAGGTCAGTCAATGTACTGTTTGAGTACATGAATTACTCCGGGATATTGATTTGTTTGAACTCAGAGGGAGTGTCAGCCACATTAAAAAAAGTTAAAAGCTTAAATCATTTGTGGATTAATGAGTATTAGAGATGCGAACCGTTTAAAACGATTCAGTTCGATTTGGTGAACTGAATGATTCGTCCTGAACCGGAAATCCGCTGCTTTGATTTGAACTCTCTCTCACAGACACGGAAGAGAAGACAATGCTGAATAAAGTCGCGTTTTGCTATTTTGGACCAAATGTATTTTCCATGCTTCAAAAATTCCAACGGACCCTCTGATGTCACATGGACTACTTTGATGATGTTTTTCTTACCTTTCTGGACATGGACAGTATACCGCATACACAGCTTCAATGGAAGGACTGAGAGCTCTGGACTAAATCTAAAATACCTTAAACTGTGTTCAAGATAAAAGGAGGTCTTACATGTTTGGAACAGCATAAGGGTGAGTTATTAATGACATAATTTTCATTTTGGCTAACTAACCCTTTAAGCAGATTGCCCATGTTTCAGAACAAAGTAGATCATGCAGTGGAAACTGTATTGAAGGGTTCTACAAACTATTTTAGTCATTAAACATACCACTGCATAGTTTTTTTTCAATTATAAAACAATAGACAGAAACTTAGGCATCATATAAGTGATTTACTGGAGCATTAGCAAGATACAAAAATAATAATTTGAGTAAGAATGTGAATGATGAAGATGATGTGCTGACGGCCAGTTATAGAGATGGTAATAATACAAATGTGCGGAAAGTCAATAAATCACACTCTATTCAAAAAAGATGTCGTCACATCGATAGCTGTGATTACACAGTAATAGCGAGCTGATTTAGCTCAAACAGATGATAATCATACAGATACAGTAACATTTAACATAAAATACACTCACACATTAAAACTGTTTAAAAATAAAACAAAAAGAAAAACAACCGCTAAGTTCCACCTCCATCAGCTGACAGGTGCATCAGAGCTGGCCACTGAAGCAGTCACGAGAGCACCAGAATTCAACAAAACAATCTTCTGCCTATCTTCACTTTTTTGTGTGTGGATCATCTCATTCTGTTTGTGACACTGTACGCTACAAAACCATGCCATTTTTGTTTACTTTTGTAAACAAAGGAATTATCATCCATATTATAACGTTATTGCTTTGTTGGACTAAACGTGCTTCATAAGATGTCGCTCAGTGGACCCTTACCTTCCTAACTAAACCGGATTTACAGCTGTGGATGTGTTTATGACTCGTTATTATGTCGAATCAGGTATGTACTCAGTGCTTTCATGTTTTAAAGTGTACTGCTTACACCAATTTAGCAAATACATTCTTTATAAGCTTTCATTGAAAAACGGCAATCTGTTGTCATTGCTTGAGGCTCAGATATTTATAATGATACATAGTTTGTCGAGATTAATTTGTCCCGCTTTCATTTAATCTATTCTGAATTAATGAACGGCAAACAAGGGGAGTTCAGGAATTGCAGGCTAAGAGGTTAAGGATTATCTAGAACAATAATGGCATTTGTCTGTTGTCAAAACTTACTTCAGTATCTCCAATTTACATGTAATATTCTCCAGTCCAATGCAGAGCTGCTTTACTCCCTAATCCTGTAGATTATTATTGCTCATAATCAGCTCTATCAGATTGTTATCTGATTTGAGAGCTTTTTCCAAATTTGAACAGCTCTCATCTGTTAAGTTACAATCATTTAGCCTAAAAAAAAAAAAAACATTCCAAAGTGTTCTGACTAATGAGTAAATATCATATCACCCAATTTAAATTAATGATTAAGAAATATAGAGACTATATAGAGATATATAGAGATATTTTTTTCAGATGCAAAACGTGACATATTACTTACAGAGCTCTTTTGGAGATTTTACAAACTTCCAGTAGCCTAAAGAGACACTCATCTGATTTCTTGAATTTCTGAAGCTCAAACTCCTCCATCTCTTCCTCTGATGTCAACAAAACGAAGGCCACAGCAGACCACTGGGCAGGTGAAAGATCAGAAGATGAGAGACTTCCTTGCTAAGGTGAGTCTGAATCTCTTTCACCAGAGTTTGGTCGCTTCAGTTCATTCAGACAGTAGAACAGATTGATGGATCTCTGGAGAAAGATTAGCTTCTAATTTATCCTTGATGTACTGAACTATGTCCTCGTAGTTCTCATTTTTGCTCTCTTGCTGTGATAACAGACCTCGTAGAGAGGACGATTGGTCTGTAGTGACAGACCAAGAAGAAAGCGAAGGAAAATGTCCAGGTGTCCAGTTTCACTCTCAAGTGCCTTGTCCACTGCAGTCTTGAGCAAATCAATCATGGTTACATTTTTGATTTCCTGGTCTGCAGACTCAGAAAAACACTTTTCTTGTCGGTGTCTAGACACAGATGTGCATAAAGGGCTGCAATAAACTCTTGAATGCTCAAGAGAACAAAGCAGTACATGGTACCAAGAATGATTCCTGTTTCCTCCTTAAAGATCTGGGTACACATGCCTGAATACACTGATGCTTTAGATTTATCAATACCACATGCTTCCAGGTCTGTGTCATAAAAGAGCAGATTGTTTCTCTGCAACTGGTGAAATGCCAGTCTCCCCAGTGAAAGGATGGCATCTTTATCCCAGGAAACATCTGGTGTATATCCTCCATCATACTTTGTCTGCTCTGCAGGATCTGAAAGCGGAGAAAGTGTGTGTACATCTGTGTCAAAGTCTTAGGAATGTCTTCAGTATTTGATTCCTGCAGTGTTTTGGAGTCATCAGCCTGATCGTTTTTCAGATTATTATTCCTTTTCTCCTCGAAAATGTTCTGGAGAACAGTGGCTGTAATCCAGCAGAAGACTGGGATGTAGCACATGATAAAGAGACTCTTTGATTTTTAACATGATCAATAATTTTGTTGGCCAGATCCCTTCTGGGAATCTTTTCTGAAGTACTCCTCCTTTTGTGCATCATTGAATCCTTGTACTTCTGTCACACGGTCAATACATTCGGGAGGAATCTTACTGGCAGCTGCTGGTCTTGTGGTGATCCAGATGAGAGCAGAAGGAAGCAGATTTCCCTTGATCAGGTTTGTCAGGAGAACATCCAGAGAGACTGGTGATGTTACATCACAGCAAATCTCATTACCGTCAAAGTTCAGAGGAAGACATTCATCCAAACCATCAAGGATGAACAGTAATTTAAATTTATCATTTCTTGCAAGGTTTAGTCCTTTTATCTCTGGGAAAAACCGATGTATAAGACTTGACATGCTTTGTGTTTCTTTCTCCTTTAAGTTCATTTCTCAAATGCAAGAGGAATTATGAAAGTAATATCCTGATTTTCTTTACCGTCAGCCCAATCCACAATTAACTTTTGCACAGAGATTGATTTTCCGATGCCAGCAACTCCTTTTGTCAGTACAGTTCTGATCTCCTTGTCTTGTTCAGGTGCTTCAAACAAATTTTTGCATTCAACTGGAATCTCTGTGATTCATGTCGCCTATCAGCAGCCTGAACTTGTCCTGCTTCATTTTGCATATTGACTTGTTTACTGACACTCAGAGTCATACAGAGATCTGTGTAGATGTTTTTCAGACTCTTGGAGTCACCATGCTGTGCAATTCCTTCAGATACAGATTGGTGCTTCTTCTTCAGGTTTGATTTTAGTGGCCTCTGATGAATGAGGACCAGCTCATCTAATAAACAAACAAGAACAAATAAACAGAAAGATGTGCTTCAAGATATGCACCATTTTATATTTTATAAGTGAGAATGACAAATTGTTATGCCTATGAACCCCTTACCCTGTAGAGCATCTGCAGCCTTATATTGCTTCAAGTCTCTCAGGAAGTAGAGTGTGATATCAAGAGCTGCTTCTTTGATATCACGATCTCCTCTGTGAGATCCTGCACAAAGTACTGTGGATTCTCTTTATTTAATATTTTCTTAAACTTTTCCAGCTCATTCATCAGAAATACAATTATTTTTTCTCAAGATCCTGAAAACAAATCAAGGAAAAAATTCTTATCTATAGATTTAAAATATATATACAAATTATAAACAATTTATCTGTATTACAAATTACAGGCAAGCAATGCACTCATGAAGTTTCCATCAGCAAGGTGAAGTGGTAATGAATACAAACACACAAACAAAGATTCCAAGAACCTTATATAGATCAAATACAATAATAAACATGATTATTGTGCTTTTGGATTCACTGCTAGTCATTTGTCACATGGCTAAAACATGAGTACCATTTTATTTTTGAGTTGAAATTTAAAAAAGGATGTATTGTTAGAACATCAGATTAATTAATTAATTAATTAATAATTAAATTAATAAAATCAATTAATTAATTACAGGATTTATTAACTTTCACTTGCCTTGAAGATCCAGAGGAGATTTTCTCTAAAAGTCTTCATGGTTGCTGTATTTCGTGTAGTTTAAGTCTGATTTCTCAAACTGAACCCTGGAGGCAAAATAAAGGTAGATTTTTAAAATTCATACTATTGGCTCAGTTACTAGCAGGGCAGAGATGTGTGGAGGCACTATCCTCTTGGTTGTAATAACAAGTCTTTAATCTGGTTGCATATTAATTCCCCATGAATCTGATGACTCAATGTATCATCTTATTGAACGCTTTTGAATTTAACTTAATATTTTTTTTATTGTTTTTCATATTTTCATTGTTATATGGACCACTGCACATAATCACTGCACAGCACATTACATTTCAAAACTGCTATATTTTGGCTTATTATTTTAAGGAAAAAAGTAGATTAAGTATATTAAAAAAGTAGAATAGTAGTATTTTGCAAAGTAGATTTTTTGTTTATTTAATAATTTATTGTAATAAACTGGAAAAGGTAAACTGTAGTATATCGTGTTCCCACCTGTTGAGAAGAAAAGTTGCCAGCTCCACATCACTCTTCAATCCCTTCTGTGCTTTCAGAGCGTCCCACCGTGTAATTTCTTCACCAATATTTACTGTGGACTTATGTCCTTTTACTAAACCACACACAAAAGAAGAAAATCACATAAAATAACAGTTTCACAGCTGTCAGTATCATATGACCAAACCATTGCTAAACCAGCTGCCTACTGCTACCTACAGAACTGTATTGGCACAGAAAAGTGGTTGATGGGGAAAACATCAACACAACAAGGTTTTATGATTAAAAAATAAAAATAAGAAACAGAACAGAACACTGGAAAACCTTTTGGAAGGGATGGTGTTTTCTCATTGAAGTCTGATCCATCTCCCTTTGAATGGTCACTCTTTATAGGCACAAAGCTGGATACAAGCGAGTCAGATCTTTCACTAATGAGAAAAACACACTAGGTACTTCAGTCATATTTAAAGAGGTTTTGTGTTGCAAACTAACTTCTGTATTTCCTTGGTGAGTGTATGAGCCTTTGTAGCTACCTGTGTAACTAAACAAGTATGTTCATTAAAGATGAAACAATTAACATCACTATAATGCTAAAGATATAAAATATCTTTTGTTAGTTGTTTTGATGATATTGCAGTACAATGACAAATATTTCAGCAAATCTTACAGAATTAAATCATACATGTAGATTTAATTATCTACCACATGTTAGGCATGATGACAGATTTGCCTTATTTTGGTAATAATTAAACAATGGATGACTGTAAGATGGTTGGAGGAAGAGATGAAATACCTCTTGTTACGTGTAGTTTTTTACTGAAGTTGATTGGTGGATTATCATGTGACCAGTCACTCTTCACAGACACAGAGCTGGATACAAGTGAACCTGATCTTACACTAATGACACAAAGAACAGACAGGAAATAAAACACTATTGCAGGAGATTCTTCCAGCTACACAGTCAAGCACTCACATAACAGCTCACATACTGTATTCAAGTCACTGTATGAACAAATAATCTACTGTACTTTCATTGTTGTATCACTCACTTTGATTATAAGGTTGGGGTTGAGATATGGCTTGGATTGTTTAATAATATTGATTTTATAATTGAATAATTAAACACTGGATCACTGTAAAAGCGCTTTAAGAAACACATGAAATACCTTTGTTACATGGTGTTTTTCACTGAAGTTGATTGGTGGATTATCATGTGACCAGTCACTCTTCACAGACACAGAGCTGGATACAAGTGAACCTGATCTTACACTAATGACACAAAGAACAAACAGGAAATAAAACACTATTACAGGAGATTCTTCAGTCTAATGTTGCAAATGGTAATTAGATAAATGGAAGGACATATTCATGTTTGGTTGCAAGATCATTTTCCTTGGTGAATGTATGTACTTGTGGTTGTCTGTGTAACTGTATTGCTGTAATAAAGCTCCAGATTGAGTTCAATAAAGAGTAAAGCAGACATTGTGTTCTCTGATTTATTCTTGTCCAGTACATAAACCACAGTGAAAAGATTAGTTAACATCACTGTACTGTTGCTCATGTCTAGGGTGTTTCTTTTCCACCTCCTACTGGGCGTTTACTTTCAGTTTCTCTTAGTGAAAGCAGCAGAGAAGAATGTGCATGCAATTCCCATGTGTTATCAATTTCATCATTGTTTAAACCTTGTAAATATATGTCTGTAAGTGCTAAATTCTATTCTAAATAGTGCTTTAAGTGTTGTGTAGATTAAAGTAAAGTGTAGATCCGGATTGATTTTATATTTTGTTATATACAGACATGATTGCGTCATTGGTTGTGTACTTTGGTTTAGCGTACTGCTAATTTCTCTTCTGTTTGTACATAATCTCATTTGACTACAATTTCTTGGCATGTACATTACTTTAAATAATGTTAAAAGGAACTATGTACAAAACCGAACTGTAATATTATGATGGATGTGTATGTAAAGGTGTACATAATGTTCTCACATATTTTTCTTGTTTGTAGTTTTACATAAAAGAAATGAGAAGAATCACCAGTAAAGTCACTAAAGTTATGCAGACTGCTTTCTGGAGTTCTTTTCTGAAAGCGTATGCTATCTGTTAAGCGTTTGCTCAAGCAAGCAATTGGTCAGAACAGAATAATTATTGTAATGTAAAACACAATAAATACCTTTTGAAGGTGATGTTTTTTCTCACTTAAGTTTTGTCCATCACCTTTGAATGGTCACTCTTCACAGACACAGAACTGGACACATGTGAACTTGATCTTACACTAATGACACAAAGAACAGACAGGAAATAAAACACTATTACTGGAGATTCTAATACTCATTGTGGTTGCCTGTGTAACTGTATTACTGTGACACAAAGAAAAAAAATGCTTTAAGTAGTACAGGGTTACTTCAGTCTCACTTGAAGAGGGGTTGGAAATGGTAAGTAAATGCAGTATGGCTGTTCATTTATTGTATTATTATTCATGATTCTATCACATACAACAACGTAAACTGAAATAAAGAGGTGTCAAGTAACAAAGTACAAATACTACACAGCAAAATCTCCAGTGTTAATTTAACACTCTGAGTGTGGACTCATATAACTCTGAAGCAGTGTTAAAAGTAACACTGAAGCAGAGTTGAAGTTAATGAGATAATTAAGAAGTTAGTTGAGTTATGATTGAGCATTATTGAAGACACCTGATGTTAACAAGCAGACTCCCAAGCGAGAAAATCACAATTTGTGTGTCACCATTATAGTGGTCAATGTTTGCTTTAGTTGGGATCTTGGCTTGTGGCTTTTACTTTTAAAATTTGCTTGGCAAGCCAAGAGCAAATGTCATCGGGTGGTGATGATTATGTTTTAATGTAATCGTTGTTTGACCTGAGTTACTGAACTAATTTACAGTGTTTTCTCTAAATATTTCTCCATTATTGATTGTAACAGCTTTGATTCCACAATGAAAGCGTCTGCATTTTCTATTCATTTTGTAGCCATCTCTTGCAAGTGATTCTGATTTTTTTTTTAATTAAAGAGTCTTTATTTTAGGCACACACAGATAACAAGAATCAGCGTATGAATTTCAAAAATGTTGACAAACAGCATATACAGATAAACAGATCTACTCTGAACATCACAAAACTAGATACTAAAAATTCACATAAAAACAGCAAAAATAAAATATAGTTAGAATAAAAAGTTAAAAAGACAGTTCAGCTCATTATTTATTCATGCGCAATGCATGATGGGAGCCATGGATGAGTTTTTATTGGCTACAACATGCTTTTGATGGTCACCGTTGTTAGTGATGCTCACGCTGATTCCTGATGTCTGTGTTTCTAAACTAAAGATTTTTTCTTTATGTAGAACTAACTTTTAAAAACATGTCATATTATGCCAAAAATGCTGGATTGCTATCTTTTTTCCACTTAATTTATGTATACATTAAAGAAACCTGAACTCACGCATTCAGGTCACTCCATGACAATTAGTCCAAACCATAATCAATACACACATGATTGCCTTTGCTCTGGTCTGTATGTTATAATTCAGTCACCACAGCCCACAAAGTCTAAAGTAAATAACTGAAGGTTCAAGATCCCAACTAAAGCAAACACTGACCACTATAATGGTGACACACAAATTGTGATTTTCTCGTTTGGGGAGTCTGCTTGTTAACATCAGGTGTCTTCAATAATGGTCAATCATGACCCATTAACTTCTTAATTATCTCATTAACTTCAACTCTGCTTCAGTGTTACTTTTAACACTGCTTCAGAGTTTATATGAGTCCACACAGAGTGTTAAATTAACACTGGAGATTTTGCTGTGTATGCTTACCTTACTTAAGTAGAAATTTGGGGTATCTATACTTTACTTGAGTAATTATTTTTCAGCCGACTTCTTACTTCTACTCTTACATTTTCAGCTAGTATCTGTACTTTCTACTCCTTACATTTGAAAAATAGCTTCAGTTACTGCTATTTAATTCCGCTTGTCATCATTCTCAAAAAAAATAAAAAAATAAATTAAAAAACCTATCCAGATAAATCGCCATCCGGATGAAGTGAATTTGATTGTGGTTGGATGAGAAGTATAAACCTATAACATTACGACACCCTATTGGTTTGTATCGTGATCCATCGCACCTGCACGTGACACAAATCACATCACACTCCAGCAAGGACATAGACAGATTTGGGTTTGTTTATCAAAAATATATTTCTTAAAAGTAGGGTTGGGTATTGGACCGGTATGCACCGAACGAATAAGGGCCAGATTTGAAACCAGCGCCAGACCGGTCTCCTCCCCGTCTTTCAGCGCTCTTCAATCCGCAGACCAGCGGACAGCGTGGCGGACACAAACACAAACAGAGGACACAAGGTGTGTGTTTATCGATATATTGTTGGAATATCCGTATCTGTGCAGTTCTTTGTCATAAATACAGTTTACAAAAGTTCACGAGGGAGCAGTCGGTTTCTAATCTACTGTAAAGTTTTGCTTGTCACCGCTCATCCATAGCTGTTTCCTCCAGTGAAAATCTAGCTCTTAACACATACAGTATGAACGAACACATACCTTAATTACACTTATTTAAATATAATTAATTTAATCATACATGTATTTTATACATACACTAGATACTGTGCAAAGTCTTAGGCAGTAGTATTTTCATGTAAAAGAATGGTGTTGGCTATTTTTATATTTTGATGTAGTGTGTCAGTATAAAATATCAGTTTACATTTCCAAACATTCATTTTGCTGTTGTCAGACTGCTTGTGCATTCATTGCACTAGATTATTATTAAAATGAATGGCAAACTGATATTTCCTACTGACACACTAAGCAAAAGATATAAATAACTGGCGTAAAACCCTTTTAGGTTGAAAATACTAATGTGCATAAGACTTTTACAGTACTACTTTACAAACGACATTATTGCTACTTTATAAAGAATGAGCATACAGTAATTCACAGAACTGATTAATGACAGTGACAGACAGCACTCATCTTAACTAAATATCAGAGTGAGTGACAGAGATACAGTACAAACATTATGTGTGGTTTTGTATTAAATAATGAACAGTGGTGGACGAAGTACACAAATCAATATTATGGAGTCAAAATATTTTGTTGTTGATATGGACTAAGCTGATGAGAGTGATGTTAACTGTGAAGCTTACACTGTGATGTACCTGAGAGAAAACAGAGATGACCATCTGTTTTCACCAGTAAGAAAAAAGTATTTTAAAGTTAGTTGTTTTACAGAACATCATAGTTACAGTACAGACCAAAAGTTTGGAAAACTCATACAAAGAGTTTTCTTTATTTTCTTGACTATGAAGATTGTAGAGTCACACTGAAGGCATCAAGGGCTATTTGACCAAGAAGGAGAGTCATGGGGTGCTGCCAGATGACCTGGCCTCCACAGTCACCGGACCTGAACCCAATCCAGATGGTTTAGGGGTGAGCTGGACCACAGACAGAAGGCAGAAGAACCAACAAGTGCTAAGCATCTCTCGGGAACTCCTTCAAGACTGTTGGAAGACCATTTCAGGTGACTACCTCTTGAAGCTCATCAAGAGAATGCCAAGAGTGTGCAAAGCAGAGCTTGCATTAATCGTTAAAAGATTGCGATCTCGATTCAGACACCCTCTCGATCTCATTTCTAAAAGACAACGATTCCCGAGTCTGTTAAACCTTTGACAAAGTCTTACGGATCATTCAAATCCGTGCGCACTGCCGCTGACACAGAGAGAGCTCTTACCATGTTTGGTTAAGAAACATCTTCACAAACAGTCTTTTCAACTACACAGTATTATATCTGTCTTACAGTCATTTATATTATCACAGAAATACTGGGATAAAGTTTATAGTTTAAATATAAACATTGATGTCTATATGGCAGCGATCAAAATATAACAAATCCCCTTTTGAAAGTACTGCTTTAAATAAAGTTTGTGTTGATTGCATTGTTTCACCAATAGGTGGCACAAGTGTCTTAATTTATTTGTCAATGAATTAATTTTTCATTCAAGAGAATCGTTCAAAACGCTGATTCATCCAGAAATGAAACAAGTGTAGTAGGTTTATGAGTGAGTCGTTGAATCAGTGATCTAAACAACTTTTCATCATTCTAATATTAAAAAACTGGGGTTTTAAATATACTATATATACACTACCAGTTAAAAGTTTTTGAACCATAAGATGTGTTATGTTTTTTAAAGTCTCTTCTGCTCACCAAACTATATTTATCTGATCCAAAGTACAGCAAAAACAGTAAAGTTTTGAAATATTTTTACCATTTAAAATAACTGCTTTCACTTGAATGTATTTTAAAATGTAATTTATTTCTGTGGTGTGCAGCTGTATTTTCAGAATCATTACTCAGCCTTCAGTGTCACATGATCTTCAGAAATCATTCTAATATGCTGTTTTGCCGTTCAAAAAAAAAATTATTATTATTATTATTATTATTATTATTTATTATTATTATTATATGTTGAAAACAGATGAGTAGATTTTTTCAGGTTTCTTTGATAGAAAGTTCAGAAGAACAATAATTGTGTGTAATAGAAATATTTTGTTATAAATGTCTTTGTCACACTTGATCAATTCTAAGAATCCTTGCAAAATAAAATAATTAATTTATATACTTGTGATAATGATAATGTTAATAGTAATAATAACTAGATAAAAGTTAGTCAAGACAAACTTTAAGTTGGCTTGAGAAAGCCTGACAGAAAAGTTTGAAAAAAAGTTTGAAAAGTTTGAAAAGATTGAAAAGTTTAAAAAGTTTAAAAGTTTTAAGTTTGATGGTTTTCAGTCTGAGATAGATAAGATAGATAGAATGATAGATAGATAGATAGATAGATAGATAGATAGATAGAACACAGTCAGAAGATAGATAGATAGATCTAGGGTCCCCAGGAGTGGTTGCTAAGGTGTTGCTATCAGGTTTGCAGGTACCCTGAGTGGTTCTAAGGTGTTGCTATGTGGTTTGCTATGGTATCTAGGGATGATTGCTAAGAGGTGTTGCTATGCGTTGCTAGGGTACCCTGAGTGAGTTGCTAAGGTGTTGCTATAGTATCGGGATGGTTGTTAGGGTTTGCTATGGTTGCTAGGGTACCTGAGTGGTTGCTAAGTGTTGCTATCACGGTTGCTAGGGTATCTGGGATGGTTGTTAGGGTGTTGCTATCCGGTTGCTAGGGTACCCTGAGTGGTTGCTAAGGTGTTGCTATGCGGTTGCTAGGGTATCTGGGATGGTTGTTAGGGTGTTGCTATCGGTTGCTAGGGTACCCTGAGTGGTTGCTAAGGTGTTGCTATGGTATCTGGGATGGTTGCTAGGTTGTTGCTATCGGTTGCTAGGTACCCTGAGTGGTTGCTAAGGTGTTGCTATCGCGTTGCTAGGGTATCTGGGATGGTTGTTAGGGTGTTGCTATGCGGTTGCTAGGGTACCCTGAGTGGTTGCTAAGGTGTTGCTATCGCGGTTGCTAGGGTATCTGGGGTGGTTGCTAGGGGTTGCTATCGCGGTTGCTAGGGTACCCTGAGTGGTTGCTAAGGTGTTGCTATCTGGTTGCTAGGGTATCTGGGATGGTTGCTAGGGTGTTGCTATCCGGTTGCTAGGGTACCCTGAGTGGTTGCTAAGGTGTTCTATCACGGTTGCTAGGGTATCTGGGATGGTTGCTAGGGTGTTGCTATGCGGTTGCTAGGGTACCCTGAGTGGTTGCTAAGGGTTGCTAGGGTATCTGGGATGGTTTGCTAGGGTGTTGCTATCACGGTTGCTAGGGACCCTGAGTGGTTGCTAAGGTGTTGCTATCCTGGTTTGCTGTCAGGGTATCTGGGATGGTTGCTAGGGTGTTGCTATCAGCGGTTGCTAGGTACCCTGAGTGGTTGCTAAGGTGTTCCTATCACGGTTGCTAGGAGTATCTGGGATGGTTGCTAGGGTGTTGCTATCCGGTTGCTAGGGTACCCTGAGTGGTTACTAAGGTGTTAATATGTGGTTGCTAGGGTACCGGGGTGGTTTCTAGGTTGGTTTGGATAGTTGCTAGAGTGTTAGCTATGAAGATAGATAGATAGATAGAATGAGATAGATAGATAGAATAGATAGATAGATAGATAGATAGATAGATTAGAAACTGTCAGATTATAGATAGATAGATAGATGAAGATAGAAGATTAGAAACAGTCAGATTATAGATAGATAGAGAATTAGAAACAGATTATAGATAGATAGATAGATAGAAGATGAGTTTGAATATAGATAGATGGATAGAATAGTTTAGAAACAGACAGATTATAGATAGATAGATGAGTTTGAATATAGATAGATAGATAGATAGATAGATAGATAGTTTAGAAACAGACAGATTATAGATAGATAGATAGATAGATAGATTAGAAACAGACAGATTATAGATAGATAGATAGAATAGATGATGATAGATATGATATGATAGATGAGTTTGAATGAGTTTGAATGGGTTAGTAATAGTACATACAATATGTACATAGTACATAGACTAACGCTGTGTCCAAATTCAGGGTCTACATCCCCGGAGGAGCGATTAGAAGGATGTTACGTCCATGCCTGACGCGAAGGCTGTCCAAATTAGGATCCTTCAAATCGCCCACAAATGCGTCCTCCTTTCCCAATTCGAAGGATGGGTGTGATGGATCCTTTAGCATCCTACCTATCCCATAATTCTTTTACGGCAGGACGGCGAGCGTAGCGAGTGGGGAGAGTATTATTTTCGATGTTTTTAAAACTGGCTTTTCAAAAGATATATTTTCAGTGGTTTTCTAGTTAGGCATTTTGTTTAAGCGTTAAGCATTTTTTTACATGTATGCGTGTATATGTAAAAAAAAAATGTTTACTTTTGTAAACTAGCTTCTTCCTTACTGCCTGTGTGAATACACACAGCTTATTGTTAGTGATTGAAGCTGTTTTAACGCTTCTAAGGGCCGAAACAGCAGACAGAAGTGTTTATAAAGCTCCGGGGAAACGATGAGCTCTTCACCGGCGTCTTCTTGGCACTGTCACAGTTGCTAGGCGACAGGATATGAGCACGGTTAAGGGAGGGAACTGAAAGAAGGGTAGGCTGTCCAAATTCACAAACACCGACTTCCGGTTTTGCTGGTCGTCGGAGGACCCATCCTCCTTCAACCGGTAGGAAGGATCCTAAGGAGGATGCAGACCCTGAATTTGGACACAGCTTATGAGTTTAATGGGCTTCAGTGTGTTTAGATTTGAATTTTTGACAGTTGGAGTTTGGACGGAATGTTCAGTTGAGCAGAGGCTTTTCAATGCAAGTCTATGGGAGTTTTATGATCTTTAATCTTCAGTTTTATGAAAAGTATAAGTCCCGATCAGTCTAAAAGATATAGCAGCTAACTTCAGATCAGTCTGAAGAGCTGGGCTGAGTTTGAGTTTGTAGAGTTAAAGCTCTAGGAGGAGTAGCAGTTGAAAATTTAGTCTCAGAAGAATAATAATAACTAGAATTAAAAGTTAGTGAACTAACTTTGATGTTGGCTTAGCCATCTTGGCCATGGAGCAAAAGAGCCAAAGTACTTGTGTGCCCAACATTGAGTTGCCCGCTGCAAAATTAATACACATAATAATGCCATAAAAAATACACCTGCAACAGTCTTTTTTCCATGCTCCCTTGCTGTTTTTTTTTAATAAAAGCCTGAGCTATGATAACAGCTATGACAGGGTTGTCTAGCTGGATGTGAAATAAGTCATGCCTATTTTCTCTGTATGTATTTCACAATCCTGCCACCGTATGCTTATGGAGCAACGAACACAAGATTACTGAAACAATGCATTTTAAATCAAGGAGATCATAAGGGGTCCAAGCACAATGGTTTGTATAGATGATGCAGTTACACACTGTTTAAAATTGTTTAATTTGTACTGTATGTTCATTCTATTTATTTATTAGTGCTATTTACATAATGTTTACTTTTTTAAGTTTGTTTTGTTAATGTAAAATAGCACTGCATAGTCTTCACTGTAAGATAAAATAACAATCAAACCAAAATGTATTCAGACACCTTCAACATTTCTCACATAATCACAGTTTATTTGCTGTAGTTTAGAAACTGGTAATAATATATGACAATAACTCAGAACAAATTCATCTTGATAATTTCGGATAACTTTGATAAAAAGATATGTAATGGAATCAACCAAAACTTCAGACTGTCAGAATGACAATATTTACACAACTATCAATACTTTGTTGAACAGTTACCAAGCAAGAAATGCTTAATTTGGTTCAGTCTGTGGTGTGAAAAGGTTGCATTAACAATTAAAGAAAGAAACACTTAAGCAAAACATGGGCAGGTCCTTAATTATTATTTTTTAAATCAATTTCACTGGTAGCCTACTGTATGAATAATTAGTGGGTATAATATTTCACAGATCACTATTTTGCCATACTCACTTATAAATGAACTAGTGGCCTGCACCCACTAGTAAAACAATTCTATCTTATTTTTGGATTGACTTTGGATAAATTCTTGTACTACAAGGTAATTCAGTCAAGAGCAGTGAGTGATTTACTTTCATTTTCATACATTAAAGACTCTGACAGCAGAGCTAGTAAATTAGGCGGTCCTTTTAAGAGACAAACACATCCATTATGATGATACACATCCATTTTTTTTGTAAATCTTTACTTTCACTTAAGACATAACCACATACTTATTCGAACACACTTTCCAACATCGGTATTTCGACATATATTTTGTATGTATTTGTTGTCGGTACAAAAGCAAGAAGACTTTGAGCAGCGTCGCTCCTGCTTGCTCCCTGAACAACTCACAGCGCTCTGAATTGAGCTCTTTGCTTTTCGCTTTTTCTGTTTTATTTTAAACTGCGATTTGAATTTGTTCACTCAGGTCCAGGAGTGAAGTGAACGTCCTGAACGACAGCTCTCTTCAGTGTTGCTGTCCCTGTCCACTGCAGCACGTGTTGCTCTCTCTCAGTACACGCCTATCAGCTGCTCAGTTCAGCTTTCCAGCGCTGGTCTGGCTAACTTGATGTGTTGAATGCTTGCAAACGCTTATAAAACGATTCTTAAAATACACATTTCTGTTTTAATAAATGGTCATATTAAATCATACATAACACATAAGTGTGGGTACAAAAATAATCAGTGATGCATGCGACCCTTTTGGTCTCAGTGTAGCTCTCCTGCTTTTACCATGTTATGCAACGCTGAGCACCATTGCCGCGAGCGTCTAAGCCTGACGAGAGAAATCTCACAAGCACATATAAACACTACATTTTCATATGTGTAACATATTCTTCTAATTGTTTGTGCCGTTTCACTGCAGTGTTTTAATGTGAAAGGCTGTAAATGTGTACGCTCAAGTGTTCAGCAAATACATCGCGAAGCCATCTGTGACGCTTCAGCATGATGATCTCAGTTAGAAACCAGCTAAGACCAGCGATGACAGTGGCCAAAACTACTTTAAAACCATATAATATATTATTCTAATTGTTTTTGTGCCGTTCAGCTGCAGTGTTTTTATCGGAAAGGCTGTAAATTCTCTGTGGACTTCAAGTGTTCAGAGAAATACATATCGCCACTCATGCGAGCGTTGGCTGCGCTGAATATATAATGTTATTACTTTTAAACAGTTCGTAGAAACATCTGAATTTAGCTCTTGGTGTGTTCTAACGTGGTATTCGCGGTAATCGCTTTTAAAAAGGTCTTAAATAAGAATGAATTGCTAGTTCTCGGCTTCTGTAGACAGCCTGGGCTGAGCAGCAGTATTTTTAACCAGTTTAAAAGTGAAACGAACACTCCTCCTAAATGTCATTGTAAGCTAGAAGAATTTTTCTCGTAGACAATGTAGTCTATGGGTAATGAATTTTGACATTTAAAATTAATAAAAAAACTTTAAGTCTGACTCACTTGAAAGATATAGCACACACCACCGCTCTATCCCGCAGGTGTCTGCCGAAGTTTGGGCTTGTGGCTTTAAAGCCCTAGGAGGAGTAGCGCACAGAATTTCTGCTCAGAAAATAATAATAAGAAAAGAAGAAGTTTAAATAGCATAAGTATGTTGGCTTGTTGCCAACCAACATAATAAGTTTAAATAGGATATCAGTAAGTTGCTCTCAGCCAACTTAATCTAGAATTAAAAGTTAGTGAACTAACTTTGATTTTGGCTTGCAGCCATCTTGGCCATGGAGCAAAGAGCCACAGTACTTTGTGTGCTCAACATTCTTGAGTTGCCCTGCTGCAAAAATTTAAAACAATATCCATAAAAATACACCTGCAGACAGTCTTTTTCCATGGTCCCTTGCTGTTCTTTTTACAAAAAGCCTAGGTTATGATAACAGCTACGACAGGGTTGTCTAGCTGAATGCTTAAATAAGATAGCAAAACCATAATCTCCTAAATACCATTCAATTTGATGTTATTTTAATAGTACTGACAACATATTTTAAGTTATCACACATTACTGAAAAAATTAAAGAAGGGACACTATATATAGTATACTTCGTTGAGTCAAGAGCTAAACAAAAGTCCTGTTTCATTACAAAATACTGTAACTTTTATAAAGCGCTATACTATCACCACAAAATTTTAATTAATATTTATTAAAAATAAATATTTAATAAAACTGAAACTTAAATATATTATTTCTATAGGCTATAGCAAAACAGAAAAGAAAGACTAAATAAGAAGGCTGAATAAGCTGATCTATAGCATGTTAAATGGTGGTTGCCTGTCTATGAATGGTACACCCTCTAAGCTCACAGAAGTGGTTTGACCCAAGTCCCTCAGCAGCCAATGAAATTGACCTCTTCAAACTGATTTTTAACGGTAATTTCAGCGTGTATTTCGAACGTGGAAATACACGCTAAATACCATTGATTTTTCACGTGTAAACAACATGTATTTAACGTGTTAAACAATATTGGATATAATATCGGAGTAATATAGTATTTTAAGAAGCTATTAAAAATATATAAATGACTTTACCATGTTGTGCAGCTACCGATAAATAAATAATATTAAATACTGTTGTTTCCTAGCATGAAATACACGTGATTTAACGGTTGTTGGACGCTTAAAATTCACATGTATTTGACCCTCTTGGCCTTCCATACACATTAGACGGAAAAAGGAACATTGCGCTTGTTTTGATATGGATTACTTTATCACAGAATATTTGTTCAGGAGCACTTGTTTAGTTTAAAAGTAGACATGTCAAGCTTCTATAGATATATCACTCATGTCTCTTCCCTTGAGTATTCATGGAGTTACAGTTCATTTTAATGACATGTTTTGTAAATGAAGATCATGCAGACCAAGGCTGCAGACAGACAGCACACCTTGTTTGTTATCTTTATTTTATAAGTGCGCCAAAGTTTTGTTGTTGTTATGTTTGTATCCAAAAAGTAGACCCTTACAGAGACACGTTAAGATTCACGTAGTATTTGACCTCTTGGCCTTCCATACACATTAGGACGTGAAAAAGGACATCGCAGTTGTTTTGATATGGATTACTTTATCACATAATATTTGTTCGTCAGCACTTGTTTTGGTTTAAAAGTAGATATGTCAAGCTTTCTATAGATATATCTCTCATGTCTCTTCGTTGAGTATTCACGGAGTTACAGTTCATTTTGATGACGTGTTTGTAAATGAAGATCAAGCATGACCAAGGCTGCACCTTGTTTGTTATATTTATTTTATGAGTGCACAAAGTTTTGTTGTTATTATGTTTGTATCAAAAAAAGTAGACCCTTTACAGATTCGATTGATGTATTGCTCTTATCTGTATGATTAAAACTGAAAGTGTAATTTAAGTAAATTTCGGGTTATCAGGAGAAAATGACCTCAAAACGACTCCAGAGTTAAAAGGCTATCGTGACTTTTTTCCTTCCAGTATTCATAAGCTGTATCACGCTGTCAAATTATATTTCATTTTGCACACATAAACAGTTCAAAACACCTGAATTCTGCTCTTGTTGTGTTCTAATGGGTGGATTAGTGCAATTGCTGTGATATTGAAGTGCTCGTTTCTCTCGTCAGAGACATAATTTATAAATGAGATCTGACCCGTAATAATAACATATGTTGGTTTAGCTTGTCAGTGTGAATGAAATGTGAGCCTATTTATTTGTCCCGATCTCCCAAACGCGCTGTCATGTGGACTTCAAGTGTTCAGAGAATCGAGCTCAGGGACATTTGGCTGCGCTAATATATCATGTTATTACTTTAAACAGTTCAGAAACATCTGAATTTAGCTCTTGGTGTGCTCTAACGTGGTGGATTATGCGGCAATCGCCGTTTAAAAGGTCTTAAATAAGAATGAATTCGCCATGGAGCTCGCGTAGATAATGCCTCCAGCAGCTGACCAGCCGCGGATTCTTCTCTCGCCTGACTGGTCTCTGCCCAGAAATAATATTAATGAGCCCTGACCCCTGTAATCAGATATGTTGGTTTAGCTTGTCAGTTTGAGGGAAATTGTATTATTTACTTGTATTTTTTAACCAATGTAAAAGTGAAAGTAAACAAAACTCGGTATTGCAAACCAGTAGGAGCGATTTTTCTCAGACAATGGAAGTCTATGGGTAATGAGTTTTACATTTAAAAATTAATTAAAAAACTTTAAGTCTGATCAGTCTGAAAAGATATAGCAACCAGCACCGCTTCTATCCCGCAGGGTGTCTGCCGAAGTTTGGGGCTTGTGGCTTTAAAGCCCCTAGGGAGGAGTAGCGCTTTGACATTGCTCAGAAAAATAATAAGAAAAAAAATAAAAATAAGAAGTTTAAATAAGCATAACAGTATGTTGGCTTGTTGCCAAGCCAACATAATAAGTTTAAATAGAATAGTAAGTTGGCTTTCTGCCAACTTAATATAAGAAGTTTAAATACAATATCAGTAGTTAGTCTCTCAAGCCAACTAACTAGATAAAAGTTTGTCAAGACAAACTTTAAGTTGGCTTGAAAGCCTGACCAGAAAGTTTGAAAAGTTTAGAAAGTTTAGAAAGTTTAGAAAGTTTGAAAAGTTTGAAAAGTTTGAAAATGTGAAAAGTTTAAAAGTTTAAAAGATTTAAAAGTTTAAGAAGTATAAAAATGACAGTGATTAACATATTGCAGCATTACAACAAGTGACTACCATGCGACAAGCATGTACTCAGCATGATTAGCATGTTGCTAGCATGATTTTAAGCATGATTAGCATGCGACTAGCATGTTGCTAACATGATTTTAGCATGATTAGCATGTTGCAGCATGATTTTAGATGATTAGTATGCGACTAGCATGTTGCTTAGCATGATTTTAAGCATGATTAGCATGTTCTGCATGATTTTTAGATGATTAAGCATGCGAATAGATGTTGCTTAGCATGATTTTAGCATGATTAGCATGTTCAGCATATCTCTCAGTAGACTAGAGTATGTGACTAAGCATGTTGCTGTAGATTATTTTAGCATGATTAGAGACTAGTTGCAGCATGATTCTTAAGCATGATTAAGATGCTTCAGCCAGATGCTTGCTAAGATGATTGCAAGCATGTTGCCAAGTCGATTTTAAGATGATTAGCATGCGACAGCATGTTGCTAACATGATTTTAGCATGATTAGAGTGTTACATGATTGACAAAGATGATTAAGCATGCGCATGATGCAAATGATTCAAGTGTCCAAGTGATGATTTTAAGCATGATTAATGACATAGATGTTGCTGCAGCATGATTTAGCATGATTAGTATGGCATGCTAGATAAGCATGGATTTAGCAGATGATTATACGCGACTGATTTAAGATGATTGCATGCAAGATGATTCTTGGACAAGATGATTTGAGCATGCTACAGATGTCTCAGCATGACTAGCACTGATTATGCATGTTGCTAGCATAGTGACAGTTACATATGATTTAGCATGATTAGCAATGACCAGCATGTTACAAGATGATTTTAAGATGATTAGCATGTAATGCATGTTGCTAAAGCATGATTTTAAGACGATGCGACCATAGATGTTGCTAAGATGATTTTAAGCATGATTAGCTACGTGTTGCTTAAGCACATGATTTTATATGATTAGCATGCTTAAGATGTTGCCATAGCATGATTTTGAAAGATGATTAGCATGCGACTCAGCATGCTTTGCTAGCAAATGATTTTGAGATGATTAAGCATGTTGCTAAGCATGATTTTAAGCATGATTAGCATCGCGAATAGCATGTTAGCTAAGCATGATTTTAGCATGATTAGTCATGCGACTAGATGTTTAGCATGATTAGCATGTTGATAGCATGTCTCTAGCATGACTTGCAAGATTGCATACGTTCAAGATGTCTATGCAAGCATTATTTTAAAGATGATTAGCATGTTGCTGCGATGATTTTAAGATGATTAGCATGCACATAGCATGTTGCTAGCATGATTTTAGCATGATTAGCATGTTGCTTGATGATTCTAGCATGATTAGCATTGACTAGCATTGTTAAGTAAGATGATTTTAAGATGATTAATGTATGTTGAAAGATGATTAGATGACTAAGATAGCGACTAGATGTTAAGCTAAAGCATGTATTTTAGCATGATTAGAGCATGTTGCTAGCATTATTTTAGATGATTGATATCGACCGCAATTAGCATGCAGCATGATTATTAAAGATGATCAGACAGTTGCTAGCATGATTTTCATGCAAGCATGTTGATAGATAGATCAGATAGATAGATAGATAGATAGACATAGCTTGAAGATAGACAGAGAATCAGTATAGACAGATAGATAGATGAGATAGATAGAAGAAGACAGATAGATAGTACATAGACTAGATAGATCAGATGGGACGATGAATTGACAGATTAGTTTCGGTGGAATGTTCAGATGAGCGAGTGATAGCAACTATGAGTCTTGATTATAGACTAGATAATGAGCTTCATTATGACAGAATGTAAGACAGATCTAAGATAGATAGACAACTAACTTGATCTAATGACAGATGATAGTGATCAGAGTGAATCAGAGATAGAGTAAGATAGACTCAGATAGATAATAATAGAAGAAATATCAGATATGAAGATGAGTCTCTAAATGGAGTAGTAATATGTAATACATGATGATGCTACATAGTACATGACATGAAGCTAATGGCTCAGTGTGATTCTAGACAATTCTGACAGCCCTAGGGAGTTTCGATAAATGTCAAAGCTGAGCTGTGAAGAGCCTATCAATAAGTCATGGGAGCTTTTATGATTTTAATCTCTCAGCCTCCATGAATCACAGTCCGATCAGTTCTAAAAGATATAGCAACTACTACAGATCAGTCTGAAGAGCTGAGGATTTGAGTTTGTAGAGTTAAATCTAAGGAGGAAGCAGCAAAAGTTTTAGTTCAGAAGATAATAAGAAGTTTAAATAATCAGTAAGTTGTCAAGCCAACTTAATAATAAAGAATCTAGAGAATTTGATCTCTATATGGGATCAAAAAATGATTCTCATTATCCAGAATCGCAGCCCTAGTCTGTGCATAATCAAAGCAAAGTGTGGCTACTTTGAAGAACCTATAATATGACATATTTTCAGTTGTTTCACACTTTTTTGATATGTATATAATTCCATATATAATTCCACATGTGTTAATTCATAGTTTTGATGCCTTCAGTGTGATCTCTACAATTTTCATAGTCATGAAAATAAAGGAAACTCTTTGAATGAGAAGGTGTGTCCAAACTTTTGGTCTGTACTGTATATATGACATGATAATAAGGCCTGAAGTTAGGAAGAACATTTTAAAGAAAAAATAAATTAAAAAATTCATAATGATTTTTCCTTCTCAAATCTTGTCTGTGGTTTAAAAACACCCCTGGCCAAAAGGGGTGCATCTCTTCCCACTTTGATAATTACTGTAGTTACCATGTTCTGAACATCACATCCTTTCTTTCTAACCAGATGTAATCTATCTATCTATCTATCTATCTATCTATCTATGTATATATATATATGTGGCTGAATAAAAATATTTGGACATTTATAAAAATTACATCAACTTAGCACCAACAAGCTTGTTAGCTAGACAGTTAGCATCAGCTAACAATATTTACTTATTTTCAGTACGATGAACATTCATGTCTGTCTACTTGTCTAGTTAATCCAAACAATATACATATGTATAACGTTACTGTTGATAAACAATATAAAAACAGACGTAACATAGGACATTTTTATAAAACTGTTAACATTACGGCAGCCGTGAATTTGAACATGCATGAGTTATTGTATTTAATCTGTGTTGTTTTAAGGTTTTGTTGTTGTTGTTGTTGTTTTTTTACCTAAAATTGATGTGTCTGCATCGCTGCACTCGAGCATTTGAGTGGGCTTAAATATATCTCTCTTTACAACGGATTTAGTTCCCAAACAACTGACAGTTTTGACCCAAATATGATTTCAGTTACAATAATTAATCCAAAATTTCGACATAACTTACTTTTAGCAACATCAGACGACGCGAGCGCTCACAAGATCTCCGGTTCTTACTGACTCGCACTAAACGGTTCATTTGAATCAGTGAGTGGTCGACTCCAGAACAGCTGCAATCGGATCATTCTAATTCGTAACGAATCGTTTGGCGATTCGCGATCCGATTAAAGCGTTTATTTTGAAAAGACTCAGTTCGTTCATGATGAATCAGACACGCTTCTGAGTGTCGGAGCACGTGATATAGGGAGTAACGATATGTTTTATGAAATGTAGTGAAGTAAAAGTATGCATTTTATGCTTTGGAATGTAGTGAAGTAAAAGTAAAAGTTGCTCAAAATAAAACTACTCCAGTAAAGTACAGATACTTGAAAAAATGTACTTAGTACAGTAACGAAGTAAAGCTACTCCTTACTGTCCACCACTGATAATGACCCAGATTGTGAAATACATTTATTAGCCTTAGATTAAGGAAGCACAACTTGGGAAATGAGAGCATCCAAGGTGAAAGCTATGGATTTATTTTAAATATTTGTAATGTTCTTTAATGTTATCCATTGGTTTTGTGGCTCTTTATTTAAAGTATCGGTTCAGGCACTGTTTAGGCCCCGTAACATTTTAAAAGTATCAATGGCACTGGACCCCTATTAAAAGTTATTATTTCTCACTACTGGCTCATTTACCAAATGGGTTCTTTCTCTTGTCCTCCACAAATTAAGCTACTGTAGGTAGTTCGGTAGCAGACGTTTAATAAATTATCGTTTGACTGACGTGATTGACAATGTTGTCAAAGGCAAAGGCTATACCAACTTTGTAACTCGTCACCCCCACACACACACACACACACTGGACATAGCAGACGATGTAGCGAATACAGGAAGGTATCAATCAAGAAGGTATCAGGATTAGGAGTTATTTTTCATTTTAGTTTTGATTAATCACTTGGATTAATCATTCATTTGACAGCACTATAATGTTTATTTTATATAGACAACCATACAAGTGTAATTGTTACTAAGCCTGCACCAATGTTCTTGTCCATTACCCTCGAGATTCCTGCAGCTAAGCTTGGATGTACATTTACATTCCATGTTAATACAGTATTTGCATTGTACTAAAGTGCGTTCATTTTCAATGGGCATATATGCGGCTGATACAGGTAGCCTAGTGCATCCCTAATTTTTCGGCAGGAACATTTTAATATAACATTATAGTCATTATGGCCTATGGCCTTTAGAAAATGATTTTTGAGGAGGTGGGGTAGTGTACAATAGGCCCTGTGGCTGCCTAAGCTTTTGTTCTTAATGGCATTTTTTTCCTTGAATTACTTTTATTTTATACTTTAAGTAGTTTTAAACCAGTACTTTTACACTTTTACTTGTGTAAAAGCTTGAGTTTCAACTTCTACAAAAGTATTTTTAATCCCTAGTATCTATACTTCTACTTAAGTAATGAATGTCAATACTTTTGACACCACTGCTGAAATATAAAATCATTTCAGTTTACTTGGTCTTCATTACAAAATTTTATGCTTCACCATACAGTTCATAAAAGAAAATATATTAGTACACATAAAAAAAAAAAAAACACTGGATCACTGTAAAACGCTTTGAGAAACACATGAAATACCTTTTGTTACATGGTGTTTTTTCACTGAAGTTGATTGGTGGATTATCATGTGACCAGTCACTCTTCCAGACACAGAGCTGGATACAAGTGAACCTGATCTTACACTAATGACACAAAGAACAAACAGGAAATAAAACACTATTGCAGGAGATTCTTCCAGCTACATAGTCAAGCACTCACATAACAGCTCACATACTGTATTCAAGTCACTGTATGAACAAATAATCTACTGTACTTTCATTGTTGTATCACTCACTTTGATTATAAGGTTGGGGTTGAGATATGGCTTGGATTGTTTAATAATATTGATTTTATAATTGAATAATTAAACACTGGATCACTGTAAAGCTTTAAGAAACACATGAAATACCTTGTTACATGGTGTTTTCACTGAAGTTGATTGGTGGATTATCATGTGACAGTCACTCTTCACAGACACAGAAGCTGGATACAAAAGGGAACCTGATCTTACACTAATGACACAAAGAACAAACACAGGAAATAAAACACTATTGCAGGAGATTCTTCAGTCTAATGTTCAAATGGTAATTAGATAAATGGAAGGACATATTCATGTTTGTTGCAGATCATTTTCCTTGGTGAATGTATGCCTCACTGTGGTTGCCTGTAACTGTATTACTGTGACACAAAAGAAAAAAAAATGTTTTAAGTAGTACAGGGTGAATTCCAGTCTCATTGAAGAGGGTTGAAATGGTAAGAAAAATGCAGTATGGCTGTTCATTTATTGTATTATTATTCATGATTCTATCATATCAACAACAGTAAACTGAAATATAAAATCATTTCAGTTTACTTGGTCTTCATTATATAAAATTCTTATGGCTTCACAGTACATTACATAAAGTAAAATATATTAGTACACAATAAAAAAGACAGAAAACTAAATTAAAACATATAACACAATTTAAAGAATGTAAAAAAACATGTGGAATCCTTCTAGTTCAGTGATGGTATTTCCTCGTAAATGATTACATGAGCCTGATCTTTACTAGCAACACAAGTTAAAGAAGAAAATTAAAGAAAATTATTACAGTCTTCGATATTTTGAATTAAAGTGATAGTTCACCCAGAAAAGTGGTTAGGAAAAGTGAAAGTTATCCATTGACTCAGTATGACTGAGTTACAAGAGTAGTCGCTCCTTTTCACCCCATCAGTGAGTTTCTTCTGATGCTTTTGGTTTAATGACTTTTAAGAGTTTTTGATTTATGATCAAGTTTATGATCTCAGTCAATTTTCTTGGTGGCAAGTTAAATTGTAGTGAACCAAACATTTGGACAAAGATTAGACAAACCAACTGTGACTCACTGTTAACTGCAGATATTTATTTATTTAATTTAAATACATCATACTGTTTATGCCTGATCAACAATAAGAAAAACATAAATACCTTTTGGAAAATAATGGTGTTTTCTCACTGAAGACCAGTCCATCACCTTCTGAATGGTCACTCTTCATAGACACTAAAGCTGGACACAGGTGAACCTGATCTTTCACTGACAAGAACAGAGAAATCACTATTAAAGGAGATTCTTCAGTCTCATTTGAAGAGCATTTGCTATTCTCATGACTATGGATAGAAGAATGTGTTTGTTTGGTTTCTGTTTAATCCGTTAAGTTAAATCACAGAAACAATAGTGAAGGAATGTAAATAATACATGTAAAGCATATAAAATACCTTTTAGCTTGTGATGGTGTTTCATCACTGAAGGACACATTTAGGCCCACATTTTCACAAAGTACAATTTAACAAACTAAAACTATGCATCAGTTATTCTTCTTCCATCAATAGCTATCACAATGCTATAATTCAATTGCTGTTTTGAGAAAATAAAACTCTAAAGTGTTATGATAATGTCAAAAGAAATACTTCCTAACACAGTCTATGTGTGTCTTACAATAAGAAACATGTGAAATACCTTTTGATAGTTTCTTCATTGAAAAGTGGTCCATCACCTTTCAACTGATCACTCTTTACACAATCAGAGCTGGAAACATCAGAGTATGATCCTTCCCTAATGACACAAGAGAGAAAGAGAGAAGAAAAAAACATTTAATGGCAGGAGGTACTTATATTAAGTGGTTTTTTTTTATCTTTTGACATGATCAGTAACTTAATATTCTTCGCTTTGACTTTAACTGGATAAAGAGACATCGCTTCTTAAAACTGTTTTTTTTTTTTTTTACATTACCACCACCAAACTGTCCTGAAAATTTCATTAGCATTTGGCAGACACTTTGATCCAAAGCAACACGCATTCAATAGAGACACATATTTTATCAGTTTAAACAAAACATGTTCTACTCTTCTGAGTTAGAGCAACACAGACAGAAACAAAGTTGTGAGACCTGGCAGATCATCAATGTTTAAATAGAAATGAAAGTTGTAACTGAGGTGACAAACAACATCTTTACTGGACTCTTGACTTTAGAGAAGTGTTTGAATTTTATAAACCGTTATAAAGGAACACATGATTTTATCCCATTTTCACCCATCTCACTGAACTTTTATGATAAACACTTTACAGTAAAATATTTGCAATACTGAACCTGAAGTATTGTTTAAAATGATTCATTAAAAACAGACTCAGTCTTACTTCTGTTCCACTGAGACACTCATCTCAGATGGAGAGTCTTCTCCTCGCTCCTAAACTGCCATACAGGACTGTTATTTTTTGTGTTGAAGATATTCAGCTGCTCAGCACAACCTGGACATTAGGTGAAAAAAATTACAAACAGTGTCAGGTTAGTTGTATTTCAGACAGTTTTTCGTAATATATAGCTGTAAATGCAGAAAAACATAACTACATTTGTTTTTTGTTTTTTTTAGCACTGGCCATATAACAGGGAAACTGAACTTTCTGTACAGTTTTATATATTTTCCTATATGCGCAATCGATCCTTTTCGTTACTTTCGATTTTGCATCATCAGTAAAATAAAAAGGGACTTAAGAAATAAAGAATACCCCGTGATACAATATATAAATAAATAAAAATCAATGACTGTTCATTGAAATATCACTAACTGTAATCAAGGACGTCTTAACTCACTTGCAGTATGACGGTCAGCACCCAGAACGCTATGCAGAATTCTTTCTCCCTTACGACCGTGGTGCGACTTATGCCATTTGGTCAAGCCAGCCGCACTCTTTGTACAGGCCTATTTCACAAAATGGCGACCGGAAGTAAGGTAGCGGTATTTAGTGCACTTTCACGGATATAAGGTTGGAAAACACGGGTTACGGCTTAACTTAGCTGGAAAGCGGCATTATTGCATTATCTTTGAACCAAATTAAAAGACATCAAAGTAATATTCACCACGTGATTTCCCGCCTATCTGTGAAGTTACTTTCGATTTCGCATAATCAGGACAATAAAAGCGCTATTTAAGAAATAAAAAAATACCCCGTGATAGCCCGTGAAAATCAATGACTGTTCATTCACATATCACTAACTGTAAGTTAATCAAGGACGTCTTAAAACTTACTTGCGTACTACGACAGTCTTCAGCACCCAGAACGCTGCGCAGAATGCTTTCTATTGAAAGTGAGGAGTTGTCGTCACAGAGCCCCTCCCCTCGATATCTCCCTCTTCGCTATGTTGGCAGGATGCCAGCGGCAATCATGATTGTTTGGGTGTGCTGTTAACTTGGTAGCAGAGGAGGGATGGGGGTCCAGCCTTCAACTGGCTGGGGAGCCGCCACCTGACAGGTCACCTGACCCGTCTGTGGCTTGGCTGGCAGCTGCCCAGTAGCGGTTTTAGGCACATTTCTTCGTGACACATTGGGGGCGGAGCACGAGCAGATAAACAAAAATCCTCTGTGTCGCGAAGCGGTTTTCGTCATTTATATCATTTCACTGTGTGTGGAATTGGCAAATTGGCGCTCCCTGCAGCTGCCGGCGCCCTGCTTGCTGAAAATATCCATTGAAGCTTTGTGTTGTGAGAGAAGTGTAAGGGGTGGGGCAGAGGCGCGTGACCTTTCACCTCTGGGTCTCTCTCAAATGGAACGGACAGGGGGGGTGGACGGGGACGGGGATCCACACATAGACAGTAAAGAAGGATCCACACTAGTAATATAATTAATAATAGGCTAAAGTCAGTCACACACCTCGACTTTCTTCCAAATAACACACATTTCATTCATAATGTTATAATACAGGCCTATAGTTCCTGCAAATTAAACTAGGTAATACAAAACGATTATGTGGTCATCAAGGTGAATTGGTTTAGTCTTGACTTCTGGTCGTGAGTGACAGTTGGGATGGGAAATCTGTTGATTGTCGAGTGCCAAATAAACAGAGAAGGAAAGGTCAAAGCCAGGTGCCCAATTTCGAAAAAAAAAGAAAAGAAGAAGAGGAGAAACGAGCAAAAGATAAAGGTATGCAGCTATTGTCTCTGTATGATTACAGTATCCATTTCATGAATGAAGGGCTAATGTTAATTGGTGGTGGGTATAACTCTTTGTTAACCTTTTGCTATGATGCTTGCTATGCTTATACAACAATAATTTGGTTTCAACTCAATCACATGAGATCTAATTTATAATATTGTGCTTTGCAATAAAACTGTTAAAAGTTCAGTTATCATTTCCATCAGTTGGTTTAACATTAGGCCTGTAAATAACCAACTGTATTTTGTTTGCTACACAGTATGCTAAGTATAGTTTCCAAAGTATAGTTTTACAAGTCATAACTAAAAGTGTGTCATGCGATAATTTGAGGCAGTAACCTAATGGCTAATGGCACTCCATGAAAGTTGGATTGATATACAAATTTTGGTTGAAAAATATCCTGAAACCCAAAAAGTTTTTGTTTTTGCCTATACATATAATTTAAAGTCATTTTATTTTTTAAACAACTGAGTCCCAGTGACCATAGCATAACGTGAATAAAATTTAATTTTTCAATGTATTTTTTACTACTTGTTTCTATGCTCTAAAAAATGTGATGACATGGGGAAAAATAAAATAAATAAATGTTTTTATTTTCGGTCTAGGAGGATATAGCGTAATGACAGACATTTAGTGTGTAAGAGCATGTTTATGTAACCCTTCTATTATGTTTTGAGTCAATTTGACCCTAGGCTGTTTTAGCTTTATAAAACATTATTCTATGGTCTTTTGATTTCAAATGCAGTTAAATTGCAATTTCAGGGCACTTCTAAAATATTTTGGAGCATCCTCTACCACTGGTCAGGATGAGCCAACCACCTCCTCCGCTACACATATGTCTCCACAAATATCTGATATTGAGGATGAAGACCTCTTTGCCTCTACTTCTACCCATCATGAGCTTTCAGGTGTGCATATCATGTGTGTATGTGTGTGTGTGTGGGCTACAAGACAACTGCAATTTAATGTAATTTTAATATTTCTGATAATTTATGAGTAGGACTGTGTTTTTTCACTGCTATGTGTTTTGAGTAATGTGCCAATATGCTGTCTGATAAAATGCCTGGAGCTGAACCCCCACTGAGCCCCACTGGCCTCACATCTGACTGACAGGATTCGGACTGAGCTGGTTCACAGAGGACCAAGTAAAGTGCCTCCTGGCTCTGTTTTCCGTAGGAATGAGAGTAATGGGAGAAGTTGCCACCACTAATATTTTAATAAGACATTAGTAAGTGGTGAAAAGATGGCAAGAAGTTGGCTGATTTCTTCAATTAAGAACAACAGCCTCGAAGGGGTCTGCCAGGGTGTATTTCAATGTAGAACCGCCACTGCAGCTGCCAGTGGTAGGTTAGGTAACCTGTCAGTAGGGATGCAATGATACTATTTATTTATTTATTTTTCAGAACCACTGCCAACTCAGTTGTATTTCTTAATGTAGAATGTATATACTATTTTTTGTTCACCTGATCATCAGTTTTGTATGTTAAACACAATCTACTAAATGTAGACATCTTAATTTTATTGAAAAATAACAAATGAAAAAATATGTATAATCCTAATAAGTATATTAAAAAAAAAAAAAAATTTCAGCTGCTGTGAAAGGTTACATTTTTAGCGTGCTTCATCAGTTTATTGTAATCTCAAGTCGCTTATATTGTATGCCTTATGAATTTCTGCATCAACTCAATTAACCAAAAATAACCTGTAGGGAACATTCTAGGAATGTTCTCTTTAAGTTATAAAAAGCCCCAAAATAACATGCTGGGAACCAGTGGTGGACAGTAACGGAGTAGCTTTACTTCGTTACTGTACTTAAGTACATTTTTCAAGTAACTGTACTTTACTGGAGTAGTTTTATTTTGAGCAACTTTTACTTTTACTTCACTACATTCCAAAGAATAAAATCGTACTTTTTACTTCACTACATTTCATAAAACATATCGTTACTCCCTATATCACGTGCTCCGACACTCAGAAGCGGTGTCTGATTCATCATGAACGAACTGAGTCTTTTCAAAATAAACTTTTAAATCGGATCGCGAATCGCACCAAACGATTCGTTTACGAATTAGAATGATCCGATTGCAGCTGTTCTGGAGTCGACCACTCACTGATTCAAATGAACCGTTTAGTGCGAGTCAGTAAGAACCGGAGATCTTGTGAGCGCACGTGCGTCTGATGTTGCTAAAAGTAAGTTATGTCGAAATTTTGGATTAATTATTGTTACTGAAAATCATATTTAGGTCAAAACTGTCAGTTGTTTGGGAACTAAATCCGTTGTAAAGAGAGATATATTTAAGCCCACTTAAATGCTCGAGTGCAGACGATGCAGACACATCAATTTTAGGTAAAAAAACAACAACAACAACAACAAAACCTTAAAACAACACAGATTAAATACAATAACTCATGCATGTTCAAATTCACGGCTGCCGTAATGTTAACAGTTTTATAAAATGTCCTATGTTACGTCTGTTTTATATTGTTTATCAACAGTAACGTTATACATATGTATATTGTTTGGATTAACTAGACAAGTAGACAGACATGAATGTTCATCGTACTGAAAATAAGTAAATATTGTTAGCTGATGCTAACTGTCTAGCTAACAAGCTTGTTGGTGCTAAGTTGATGTAATTTTTATAAATGTCCAAATATTTTTATTCAGCCACATATATATATATACATAGATAGATAGATAGATAGATAGATAGATTACATCTGGTTAGAAAAGAAAGGATGTGATGTTCAGAACATGGTAACTACAGTAATTATCAAAGTGGGAAGAGATGCACCCCTTTTGGCCAGGGTGTTTTAAACCACAGACAAGATTTGAGAAGGAAAAATCATTATGAATTTTTTAATTTATTTTTTCTTTAAAATGTTCTTCCTAACTTCAGGCCTTATTATCATGTCATATATCAGTACAGACCAAAAGTTTGGACACACCTTCTCATTCAAAGAGTTTCCTTTATTTTCATGACTATGAAAATTGTAGAGTCACACTGAAGGCATCAAAACTATGAATTAACACATGTGGAATTATATATGGAATTATATACATATCAAAAAGTGTGAAACAACTGAAAATATGTCATATTATAGGTTCTTCAAAGTAGCCACCTTTTGCTTTGATTACTGCTTCAGCACTAGGGCTGCCGATTCTGGATAAATTGAGAATCACGATTTTTTGATCTCATATAGAGATCACGATTCTCCTAGATTCTTTATTATTATTATTACTATTAACATTATCATTATCACAAGTATATAAATTAATTATTTTATTTTGCAAGGATTCTTTAAATTGATCAAGTGTGACAAAGACATTTATAACAAAATATTTCTATTACACACAATTATTGTTCTTCTGAACTTTCTATCAAAGAAACCTGAAAAAATCTACTCATCTGTTTTCAACATAATAATAATAATAATAATAATAATAATAATAATAATTTTTTTTTTTGAACGGCAAAACAGCATATTAGAATGATTTCTGAAGATCATGTGACACTGAAGGCTGGAGTAATGATTCTGAAAATACAGCTGCACACCACAGAAATAAATTACATTTTAAAATACATTCAAGTGAAAGCAGTTATTTTAAATGGTAAAAATATTTCAAAACTTTACTGTTTTGCTGTACTTTGGATCAGATAAATATAGTTTGGTGAGCAGAAGAGACTTTAAAAAACATAACACATCTTATGGTTCAAAACTTTTAACTGGTAGTGTATATATAGTATATTTAAAACCCCAGTTTTTTTAATATTAGAATGATGAAAAAGTTGTTTAGATCACTGATTCAACGACTCACTCATAAACCTACTACACTTGTTTCATTTCTGGATGAATCAGCGTTTTTGAACGATTCTCTTGAATGAAAAATTAATTCATTGACAAATAAATTAAGACACTTGTCGCCACCTATTGGTGAAACAATGCAATCGACACAAACTTTATTTAAAGCGCAGTACTTTCAAAGGGGATTTGTTATATTTTGATCGCTGCCATATAGACATCAATGTTTATATTTAAACTATAAACTTTATCCCAGTATTTCTGTGATAATATAAATGACTGTAAGACAGATATAATACTGTGTAGTTGAAAAGACTGTTTGTGAAGATGTTTCTTAACCAAACATGGTAAGAGCTCTCTCTGTGTCAGCGGCAGTGCGCAGATTTGAATGATCGGTAAGACTTTGTCAAAGGTTTAACAGACTTCGGGGAATCGTTGTCTTTTAGAAATGAGATCGAGAGGGTGTCTGAATCGAGATGCAATCTTTTAACGATTAATCGTACAGCTCTGCTTTGCACACTCTTGGCATTCTCTTGATGAGCTTCAAGAGGTAGTCACCTGAAATGGTCTTCCAACAGTCTTGAAGGAGTTCCCGAGAGATGCTTAGCACTTGTTGGCCCTTCTGCCTTCTGTCTGCGGTCCAGCTCACCCCTAAACCATCTGGATTGGGTTCAGGTCCGGTGACTGTGGAGGCCAGGTCATCTGGCGAGCACCCATGACTCTCCTTCTTGGTCAAATAGCCCTTGATGCCTTCAGTGTGACTCTACAATCTTCATAGTCAAGAAAATAAAGAAAACTCTTTGTATGAGTTTTCCAAACTTTGGTCTGTACTGTAACTATGATGTTCTGTAAAACAACTAACTTTAAAATACTTTTTTCTTACTGGTGAAAAACAGATGGTCATCTCTGTTTTCTCTCAGGTACTCACAGTGTAAGCTTCACAGTGAGCATTACTCTCATCAGCGTAGTCCATATCAACAACAAAAATATTTTGACTCCATATAGTGGTTATTTTGGAAAAAATCCCAGGTATTTTGAGCAGTAGGATTATAAAAAAAATGTGCTAATATAAAATTAAATTAAGTAGCCTTTGTAAAATTGCAAACATCTATCTTGCAGTACTTTTTACTTAAGTACATAAACAATTGAGTACTTTTGTACTTTCACTTAAGTAAAATTGAAAATGAGTACTTTTACTTTTACTGGAGTAATATTTTACTATATGTATCTGTACTTTTACTCAAGTACTTGATTTGTGTACTTAGTCCACCACTGCGGGAAGCGTTCTCTTAGGTCAAAAAAAAATGCCAATAACCTGCAGGGACGTTCTCTTTAGGTTATAAAAATATGGCAATAAATAACTTGCAGGGAACGTTCTGGGATCGTTCTCTTTAGGTTATAAAAATGCCAATAAATAACCTGAAGGGAACTTTTAGGTTACTAAAAAACAACCAATAGAGAACGTTCCCAGATATTATGATAGTATTATTCTGATGCATCGTTTATTAAGACATTAAGCAACTATTTTCATAGACCTGCATTATGTAGGTAGAATTCTTGACTGTTCTCTAGTTCAACAAACACATAAAACCACACTAGGCATAACCTAGGACTTTCACTCTCAGAAAAGAAGTACATAATTGTACCTTTAGGGGTACAATGGCTTGTCACTGGGGCTGTACCCTCAAGGGTACAGTTTTTATACCTTGGCATAGGTTTTTTGTACCTTAAGAGACAAGTTTTGTACCTGTGGTGACAATTTTGTTCCTTTATTAGAGCAGCAGTGGTTCAGTGGTTCATGTAGGTTGTCTACAAACCGGAAGGTTGGTGCTTCAATCCCGGCTCCACCTGACCAAGTGTCGAGGTGTCCTTGAGCAAGACACCTAACCCCAGCTGACAAGCTGGATGGCACCTGCATGGCTGACATGTCAGCAGTCGGTGTATGAATGAGTGTGTGAATGTGAGGCAACTTGTAAAGCGCTTTGGATGGCCATAGGGTATGTTGAAAGCTATATAAATCAGATCCATTTACCATTTATTTAACAAGTACAAAAATGAGCTTCGACATGGGTACATTAAGTGTGTAAGTATTAAGTAAGTGTAATTAATTAAGTCCTCTTTCAGTGCAAAAAAAAAATGTTAATTATTATGTTAAAAATAAAGATTAGACATAAAATCAAGAGTCTTCAGACAGATGTATAAATTTCAACATTTATTGAACAAATGGGCACACTGGCAACTTTAAAGCATATACTAGATGTGTAGAGGTTAATTTCTTACATTCATTAAGTGTTGCACAGAAACAGTTAATAAATAGTTAATAAAACACAAAATCATCAAATTTACCTAGACATGAACAAATATGATGTGTAGATTTGAGTTGTGTAGCATCCATTAAATTATGTTCCTCATTGTCCCATCAGCGAGTAGGTATGTCTGTGTGGTCTCTTCTCTGCATCAAGCTGTTCCTGTTAGTGCATGCAGATAAGAGAAAAAGTAACACTCAAGGTCAGCTCTCCAACTGATTTTATTTATATTAAATGTGTTTTCATATACCACCCATCTGGCAATATTTTGAGGCAGACAATAGGTAGTGACAGAAATGTCCAAATGTACCTTTTGAAGATGTTTTTCAGCTTGACAGGATGACATTTTTCCAGGTCCCTTGCAGCCTTGTGATGATGTGGGAATCAAATGAAGTAGGAGAACAACTGATGCAATATGCTGTCAATTCTAAATAACATATGACAAAATCAGCAAAAAAAATAAAATAAATGCATGAACACAGACTACAGTTACAGCAAAATACAGCAAATATATAGATATTCTTATTCTGAAATATAGTCTAACCTTAGACAATCGGTTTCTTCCTCCTTTAGAGCTGATTCATAGGTCAATTAGGGTCATTGAAGGTCTTGGGAGAGGCCAGGAACTTGGCTTCTTGAAAGAAAGAAAAAACAACGACAACAACAAAACAACAATTAATGACAACATCTCTATCAGGAACCATTCTGCTCAATTGATTGTGTAGACACACTGCTCTGTTCACAACCTGGCATTAGCACACATCTTGGATGACACATATGGCCATATACTTTTATTACAGGGTTTGTTAAAATTAACATTTCATCAGTTTACTCAGCCTTTTGTTATCTTTGTAACACAACTGAAGATATTTTAATAGAATATAAGATTTCTGTCCCTTAACTACCAATTTAATACTTCATAAAGAGATCTAATCCACAAGAGAGTAATTTATATGTATCAGTGGTTTAGTCCAAATTTTCTGTTTATGTTCCCTGATCAATGTTTTAAAAAAGTAATGCTGTTCATTGTAAAGTGATCGAGTCTCTTCAGAAAATTTGGTCAAAACCATTCGATTCATTGGGTTAGTTTTATGATCTCTTTATGAACTTCTTGAAGTATCAAAGTGGTAGTTGTGAGACTGTCGATGGAAGAAAATTATCTTATTCAAAATATCTTCATTTGTGTTTGGAAAATGAATGCAAGTCTTGCAGGTTTGGAATCACATAAAGTGAGAAATTATGACAATTTTACATTTTTAGGTCAATTTACCGTTTATCTTTTGCAGTATTTGGTATCTTATGAGTAATTAGTAAATGCCAGGTGTGAACAGCTAATATAGTGCGTGCCCAGTTAAACTTTTAATTTTTCATATCCATTTGTCCGTTTTAAATTTGTAGTGCACACAGCATAACATTTAAATGAGACAGACTCACACTTCTGGCGTCATCTTCAGCATTCTGCTCCGTTCTTGAAGGTCTTCCATCACTCACACTCAGAGTCATCAGACTCACAGGAGCTTCCTTCACTTGACACTGCAGAAGTCTGGGCCAATTCTATTGAAAAAGGATTAAAATGATAAAAAACACTTATTTCAGTAATTTAAATAAGTAAATGTGGTGAAAAACAATTGTGATTACCCCTAATTATGAGTATGATGAGAACTGTCTATAAAATGGGTTTCAAATCATAAACTTTATTTATTTATTTATTTTTATATATAGCCTTCATTCTAGGGTCAATTAAATGAAACACTGTGCAATATTCACATGGAGGCCTGAAACAATTTAAGTATTTATTTAATCTGATTATTAAATACATTTGTATTTTAACAATTTTATTCAAGTATTACATTTGCACATAATTTTAATGAGTAACATGAGTAATAAGGCATCTTAAAATGAACCGTGTACTACATTACCTGTTAAGAATTGATCTGACTATTTATTATTTATAATGTGAAAAGAAACAGTAAATAGATTCAGACATATTTCTCCATTTACCGTAACCTTGTATATCTGGAAGCATTTGGGACATTATTTAACCCAAAAGGGCCCATTGATTTATAACAGTACTATAGTGAGAACCTTCTGAGGATTCCTCATCTGACAGTGACTTGTGTTGTTCTGTTGATTCCACAGGATCCTCCGAGACTTTAGACCCAGTCAACTATCCACCAAAATTACTTAAGACATTTGCACCAGTTCTCCAGTGTGAATGTTCACGACAAATTCGTCTTGATGATGTCATAACTTTGATAGAAATTTATTTTATGGATTACAATCAACCAAAACTACAGACAACTGTTATGACAATATTTACACAATTATCAATACTTTGTTGACCAATTACCAAGCAATGCTTCATTTTGTTCAGACTGTGGTGTGAGGTTGCATTAGCAATTAAAAAAAAAAAACACAATCAATGCATGGTGCTTTATAAGGTGCTGAATAATTTTTGGCCCAATTTTATATGTAGATAAAGAGATTAAAAAAATGTATATCTATCTATTTTCACTAGTAGTTCACTGTATGAAGATTCTTTGGTTATAATATGTCACAGTTATCTTAAATTTGCTATGCTCATTTATAATAATGTATTAGTGTCCTGTACCTACTAGTAAAATATACATTTTTCTGAATTTTTGGTTTGTCTGTGCATAAATTCTTGTTAAAACTACAAAGTAATTCAGTCAAAGAGCAGTGAGTGATTTTCATTTTCATTTTCTTGGATTAACATTACAGCAGCCAGTAGCTAAAATTTTTAGTCCCTTAGCTCATAATATAATATACTTTAATCACACTGTGAGTGCTGTACAGTATAATGTTACTAACTCTAGTTTTCTCCAGATTGAATTGTGGGTTCATCAGTAGATCACTGAGACTTTTAGTTTATTCTCACTCAGGTCCAGTTCTCTCAGGTGTGATGGGTTTGATTTCAGAGCTGAAGTCTGGAAGACACACTTCTTCTCTTTAATACTGCATTTACACAGACTGAAGACAGAAACAGAAAGGTTTTTGGTTCAGATCCTTGATAGCCATTTTATAAAGAGCAACAGTAGTCCATATAGTCCTCCATATAGTATATATGCCACATATGCCATAGTTTAACTGCTTGCAATTATTTTTAAGTTCCAAATACCAGAAGCTGTTGTTTTCTTCTCATTCATTTTTTTTAAACTAGAGACATACACTTCTCTGTCTCTCATCCATTGTTGCAGCAAATTTGAATCTCACAATATTTCTGTAGAACATGTAAACAACCAGTACAGTTGATCAAATACTTTTAATTAAACAGATTATTTCCTAGTTGCAGTCGTCTACACCAGAACCCGACAGCCACAACAGCTAAAGTCTGTCTACACTTGACACAACAAAGCATTTTAAATTTGTGTCAGTCGTCATCAATAGAGCACAGCAGTAGTTTACTGTTGGGAATTTGTCGTGTCGTGTCAGCATCCAGTGTAGACAGCATCATAGATTCTATTGTATTTTGTCATGTTCGATGTAGACACAGTGTTAGACACATATTATGACCAGTAAGAAAAAAGTTGCAGTACAGATGCAGTGCTACAGTTTAACACTAGAACTACCACTGGGTAAATTTTACCCGTCCTGTTTTAAAGCATACATAAAATATTTTTTATATAACATTCAAGTATCCCAGTCACTGACTTTTACTAAAATTATGTGATTTACCATCCCCTCTTGTTTAAAAGTGTTTAGATAAAGCTAGATGGAAAAACAGGGTATTTACCGTATACCTAGAAGACCCATTCTCTTCTGTATTATACCCTTTATGAACACTTGATGAACACAATCTCAATAAATCCTTGTTATGAGTTATAGCGAGTCTAATACCTAAATAATTTAATTGCCAATGCTGAGAAATACACCGCTGTTTTTAAGGTTCTGTTTGTATGAAAAAATTAAAACTTCAGTAAAGGATTCTCTGAAAACAGACTTGTGTTCCTTGGGAAGACTCATCTCAGACAGAGAGTCTTTTCCTCGGTCCCCGACATCCTGCAGCTACACAGCCAGTGCAAACATCAGCACTGCTTTGTGAAAAGTGTCAGCTGTTCAGCATAACCTGAAGATAACAATGTTACGGAGATTAATAATATGGCATTTCAGAGGGACGGATGAAAAGAAAAGATTATTATAGATCATTCCATAAAAATACATGGCCTAAATGTGCTATCTGGAGAATAAACATTAAGTCAGTACTTTGCTACTGACATTGATAACCAACAATACTTTATTTTCTGTACTGGAATCTTTAAACTTTTCCTATCTTGTTGTATCATTTGCTTTTGAAATAAATTTGTACTTAACGTAATGTGAGATGCTACATGAACCAAACGTTGTTTTGTTATTACATTACACATTACATGAAAGAAGTATGTTGGGAGTTTAGCTACCTGACTGGAAATAGTGGATTTCTTCAAAATCTTATAACTTCCTGTAACTGCGTTCTACTTTCGATTTCGCATTAGTAATGTGAGTTATCTAAATGATAAAAGCAGACTAAAATAAAGAAGTGTGGGAAAAATCCTTCATGAAAATAATTATTCAATTTTTATAAGCTCCATGCTTCAACATGCGTGAACAAACAGTCTGAATTCTTCTTGGCCGCTGTTATAGGCAAACAGTTATTCCTGGAACTGGCATAGGCTTACAACTTTGCATTTAAATAAAGCTAAAATTCTTTCATACACTCCCCTTACGAAAAATAACCATGGTTTTATTATAGTAAAACTGTAGTAACCCATGTTTTTTACATTATTGACTGCCATTTGTAAAACCACAGATTTACTACAAATACCATGGTTAAACTATGGTTAATATAGCAAAACCATAGTTAATTTGTGGTTACCATGGTTTAACTACAGTAACCATGGTTTTGGTTTTATTTGTAGTAAAACCATGGTTAATTTTCGTAAGGGTCCAAATATTTGTAACAAGAGAAATATTAAAGCTTTCTTGTAGCAGTACAGACGGTCTTGTGTTCAGCTAACAGAATTCAGATATATTTGAACACTTTCGATATTTTGTTCAGCTCTGTTAGCGACAGATTTTAGATGATCGAGCACGTGATAAAAGTTCCGTTTGCTATAAACCTGCCCTCTCCCACCCACAGGTTTTTTTTTTTTTTTACTGGAGATTAACGATTGTTGACTGACAGCAGCCTCAGATTAAATAATTAAGTAATTAAAGCTACATGTATAAACATTCTATTCCATACTTTATTCTGCCAGATAACTACAAAAATTAGCCCTGTGCAATAAGAAAACACTTTCCAATGTTTTTCGGTCCTTATAAGAATATGTATAAATAATAAATCAATAATTAATAAATATATTCACACTTGTTGTTTGTCATGTGGTGATTCCAAATCAAAATTCAATCCGGTAAAAAAAAAAAATCTGCATTTACTCTGACTAGTAATGATTAACAGAGTTGACTTGACTATGCGTCCTGCGTTGCTCTCATTTGCCAAATGACCGCTGCGTGCAAGGCCTATGTCCACTGGGGCTGATGACGCTGAGCCTGGGTTGTCAATACATTGAAGATGGAAGAAGATGGATTATGGATTATATACATGTTCATAAATGTTACATTTTGTAGAGCCTGTAAAATGTTTTCTGGGACCTGACATGAATTCAAAGCCAACCGGCGTTTTCTCTTGGTATAGTTTAGCTTTTGACTATTACTTTCACTTTCGACTTCTTGGTGGATTTAAATGGTAGAGCAGCTGAACTTTTCATACCGCCACCTGCTGGACTGAAGTGTGGAGAGTATAACGTCCACACCGTAATTTAAGCGGTCAACATGGCGTTTATTTTGTCCCTTTTCTTAATAATTTTTTAAATATACATATTGTAAATGCCTGATATCCTGAGTTTGTTTCCTGCTGTATGTTCAATCCTTTGTTCTATAATGACAAATAACTCTTACAAAATTTTAAGAAACATATTTCATAAAAATACCATTAAATATTTTAAAGCAGCCTTGAGTTCGCTGCCCCACAAAGTAAAGCAACACCTCAAAACCTAGAAAAACTGCATCCTTCTAATAAATTCTAAATCTATGAATTAAGTTTGATGTACTGTATAGGGCTGGACTGGTAATCTGACATACCGGCAAATGTCCGGTGGGCTGACGACTTAGGTGCCGGTGTTCTGTTGATGTAGCATACTTTGTCAGAAAAGCATACTAGTCTAGATGGAAATAGGGTCCACGCGCATAATCTGCCAGGTGCCAAGCTAAGTAATGTCCCAAAGGGTTCTTTTTTAACCCTTTGCTGCACCCGACCGAACCCGAAAAATCTAAAAGTAAAATAGAAAGTGGCATAACATTAGAAGTATACAACATACAGAGACAAATGAACACATTTTCCCATACAATTCTGACCCAGAATTTAATGGAATGGTTATTTTGACATTTGACAACATATTGACCTTATTTCTGGACAAAAATAGCAAAAAATGGCCAAAGATGTGTAGAGGATCAACTATTTTTTCGTTTTCTCAAGCGTACAGGGTGATTTTTTCCACAACATATTATTTCTTTATCATTCAAGTGTCTATTATAAGATTAAATTGGGTACCAAGCTGAAATAATGTCCCAAAGGGTTCTTTTTAACCCTTGCTGCACCCGACTGGAACCAAAAATCTAAAGTGATATAGAAAGAGGCATAACATTAGAAGTAAACAACATACAGAGACAAATGAACACATTTTCCCATACAATTCTAACCCCAGGAATTTAATTGAATGGTTATTTTTGACATGTGACAACATATTGACCTTATTTCTGGACAAAAATAGCAAAAAATAGCCAAAGATGTGTAGAGGATCAACTATTTTTGTTTCTCAAGGGCATAGGGAGATTTTTTTTCCTAAAACATATTATTTCTTTATCATTTGAGTGTCTATTTTAAGATTAAATTGGGTACCAAGCTGAAATAATCTCCAAAATGCTTGATTTTTAACCCTTTGCACCAAACCGAAAAATCAAAATATGATGTAAAGTGGCATAACTTTTGATGTAAACAACTCACAGAGACAAATGGACAATTTTCAATACAATTCTGACCCCAGAAATTGTTATTTGTCATGTTTTATAACATCTTGACCATCTGTGGTCAAAAGAGCAAAAAAGTTCATTTGACAGCGTTTTATTATACCTAACAGCCTGAAATAGGGTTTATTTGAACTTTTACTTCACCTATCCTGAATCTGAATATATTTAAAATAGTTTTACTTTTGAAGTTAACAAAACAAAGCAAATTAGCTTAAATAAATAAATAAAATAAATAAATAAAAACTACAGAAAAAATCCAAAATGGTCCAAAAGTTGACTGAGCATAAACTGCAAGTTTTTGAATTTTGGGGCTTTGCAGTTGGTGGTCATCGGTTGGTACCTGCAGATCGCCATCTCCCACTGTCTCTCTTTGGAAAAATCTCAGTAAGTATTTGAAACTATAATTAAGATATACCTTTGTAGTCATAACTTAAAGTGATTTTTCAACAGTTTTACCATTATCACAGGCTTTCGGAATCGAATCTGTATTCTTGACTAGCAGTGTTGGTAGCTTAGTTGGTATCTACTAGCTAAAGGTTTTTTTTTTTTTTTCAGGCTCAATACTTCATACATACTTACCAGGGGAAAATTAAACATTGTAACACAGCTGAAGTGCCTCCAAAGAGGATTGTCCCTAACACATATTTTACATGTCTCAACTCTTTCTGAGTATGGTAATTTTACAACACTCAACACATGCAGGTGGGGAGGGCAAGCGAAAGCTATCATATCTACACAGTATATGAGATATGAGACTCTGTGAAGACGCCAGTTCACCATACCACATGAGGGATATTTGTGAACAGGTTCCATTGAAATTTGAGAACTTGTCTTTGGATACAATTGGCTATCACCAATACTGCTATAAAAGCTTTACAGGGAAAATATACTCACCTAAAGGATTATTAGGAACACGATATTAACACTATGTTTGACCCCTTGCGTCAGAACTGCCTTAATTATATCGTGGCATTGATTCAACAAGGTGCTGAAAGCATTCTTTAGAGATGTTGGCCCATATTGATAGGATAGCATCTTGCAGTTGATGGAGATTTGTGGGATGCACATCCAGGGCACAAAGCTCCCATTCCCCACATCCAAAAGATGCTCTATTGGGTTGAGATCTAGTGACTGTGGGGGCCATTTTAGTACAGTGAACTCATTGTCATGTTCAAGAAACCAATTTGAAATGATTCGAGCTTTGTGACATGGTGCATTATCCTGCTGGAAGTAGCCATCGGAGGATGGGTACATGGTGGTCATTAAGGGATGGACATGGTCAGAAACAATCTCGTGGCATTTAAGCGATGCCCAATTAGCACTAAGGGACCTAAAGTGTGCCAAGAAAACATCCCCACACTATTACACCACCACCACCAGCCAGCCTAGTGGTAACAAGGCATGATGGATCCATGTTCTCATTCTGTTTACACCAAATTCTGATTCTACCATCTGAATGTCTCAACAGAAATTGAGACTCATCAGACCAGGCAACATTTTTCCAGTCTTCAACTGTCCAATTTTGGTGAGCTCATGCATATTGTAGCCTCTTTTCCCTATTTGTAGTGGAGATGAGTGGTGGGGTCTTCTGCTGTTGTAGCCCATCCGCCTCAAGGTTGTGCATGTTGTGGCTTCACAAATGGTTTGCTGCATACCTCGGTTGTAGCAGTGGTTATTTCAGTCAAAGTTGATCTTCTATCAGCTTGAATCAGTGACCCACTCTCCTCTGACCTCTAGCATCTTTTTTTTTTTTTTATAATTGTTTTTATTATGCAAATACAAAGAAAACAGAGAGTTGTACAATAATCAACCTGGTTTTCCAGCCAAGTTCATTCAAATGTTTACCAGTACTTAACAATAACCTCTATACATAGGGAAAAAATAAAAAATAAATAAATTAGATTTAACACAAGGAACACTCCCCTTAGCTTATACATACATCCCTCTTTTCTTTTCCTTTTCTCTTTTCTCTTTTATTAGACAAAAGACAACAGACAAGACAAATCAGACAACTATTTAGACATTCCAGATAAGTTACAACACACAGGACAAGTCACACTAACATTAATAGTAATAATAATAATAATAATAAATCATTCAGACACACACACACACACACACACACACACACACACACTATACTACTGGTGCTCGAGTAACTGTTAAGAGGGAGAAAAAAAGAAAAAAAAAAAAAAAAAAAAAAAAAAAGAAGAAATGTTAGTATTACCATATTAAATTTACAAACCTATAAATTAAAATACAGATTTGAATTAAGCAGATCTAGCATTGGGCTAATTACAGAGCATCAAAATTGGTTTCCACACAAAATTAAACTGTTTTTGTTTATTTTTATCCACTGACAGAGCTTTCTCAATATTTAGGTAATACTTCATTACATTTTTCCATTTATCTAACCCTGGGTATCTACGTTTTCCAATTTTGTAACAACAATTTTTTATAAACTAATGAGGAAAATATTAATTGCCATCCCATAGGATATTTCATTTTGTTACATTTTGGAGTAGGCAGGCTTCTGGTGTAAATACAAATTTCTGCTTACAGATGTTAGAGAGCCATCTCTCAATATCAAACCAGGTTTTCTTTATTTTTTTGCAATACCAAAATGAATGAGTGAGATAATCACTGCAACCGCACTTTAAGCAGGTGGGGAAGATGCATCAAACTTATGAATTTTGTCTCTACTATAATAAATTCTAGTCATTAATTTATATTGAATCAATCTAAGATTTTGTTTGTTGTGGCTTTATATGTTAGACTTAAGCACTCCTTCCATTTTGTTTTGGCATTGAAATCCTTTAAATCTCTGTCCCAGCCTTCATATATTTTACTTAGCAGATTACCATTTACTACAAAATTATTGAGATAGTCATACATAACACTTACACCTTTTTTCTTTTTCTTACTTTGTTCCAAAAGTGTCTTTATCTTTTCCGAACATCATTCACTATATCACAGTTCTCTGTGACCCAATTTTTCAACTGCATATATTTAAATATCTCTGAGTCGTTTAATTTAAATTTATCTTTCAGCATATCAAAAGAGGATATTTTATTTAAACTAATAATATCTGATAATGTTTCAATGCCTCCATTCATCCAATTTTTCCACATTAATTTAGTACCCTGAATTTTAACAGATGGATTATTCCAAATCTTAATATGTGTTGGGGTTCGATCTCCATGTCTAAGATTTGTTTGGTTTTTTCCACATATTTAATGTACTGTTGACCACAAAGTTATCAGTCTTTACTTTTTGCTTGGAAAACAAAATGGATAATAAGCTATTTGGGTGTAGTTGATGATTTTCAATTACCAGCCATGGGTCTTCATTAGTATTGTTAATAATCCGATCAATATAAAACATCTGGGCTGCCATCTGATACAATTCCATATTAGGGAGGTTTAACCCTCCTTCCGCTTGGAACAAAACAATAGATTCCTTTTTATTCTTGGGGTTTTCCCAGCCCAAATGAAAGTTGTAATTATGGAATTTATTTCCCTGAAGAAGGTTTTTGGTGGTGTCAACGGGATACACTGAAACAAATAGATAAACTTAGGAAGCCACATCATCTTTACCAGATTTATTCTACCAATTAGATTCAACTTGAGATCACTGTAATTATTAAGAGTATGTTTTAGATTACTTTTCAATGTTAAAAAATTACTCTTATACAACTGTTTTTATTTGCACTGATATAACAACCTAAATATTTAATTTTACAGCTTTGAACTTTAAATTGTTTAAATACTTCTGGGTTTATTTGTTTTGGCCAAAAGTCAAAATTTCAGTTTTGCCACTGTTAATTTTATAACCTGAAATTTTTGAAAATATACTCATTAGATTGATTACACCGGATTGAAATGTCCACTTCACTTAGGTACAATAACAAGTCAGTCAGCAAATAAGCTTAATTTATATTCATTTTACCTATAGTGATACCAGTTATATTTTCTGTCTGTCTTATTTTCTCAGCCAAGGGTTCAATAGCCATTGCTGAATAGTGCTGGAGATAATGGGCAACCTTGAGCAGTACCACGGCTTACGAAAAAGCCTCAGATAGAACACCATTGGTATAGACTTGTGCTTTGGGGGCTCTATACACAGTTTTACCATATTGATAAATTCTACTGGGAATTCAAATGTTTCAAGCACTTTATACAAATATGACCATTCAAGGCGGTCAAATGCTTCTCGCATCGACCGCCATCAGAGTCAAATCTATATTATATTTCTTTGCATATTGTGTTAAAGATATACATGTTCTAACATTAGTTCTAAGATCCCTATTAGAAATAAACCCAGCTTGGTTATGATGAATAATACTGGGTAAAATTAGTGCCAATCTATTATTCATTACTTTTGTTATGATTTTCTTATCACAATTGATTAAGCTTATGGGCCTGAAATCAGAAGGCTTATTACAATCAGCCCTGGTTTTGGTATCACAGAAATAGTTGAAAGATACATAGTTTCTGGCATCTTTTGTTCATTAACAAATGAATTTACAACTTCCAGGAACAAAGGTCTAATATGTGTCCAAAATGTTGAATAGAACTCAATAGGGAGGCCATCTATTCCTGGGGCCTTTTTTCGGGAATGCCTTAATTGCAGCTTGATCTCAGAGGCTGCAAAGTCTTTCCCAAATCTTCCTTTTGATGATCTGATAAGCACTGTAATTTAACCGATTTAAGAAAGGAATCTGGGTCCTCATCTTTAATTTCAGATGTATACAAGTGTTCATAAAATTGCTTAAATCTTTTATTAATAATATCATTGTTTGTAATAACATCGCCTGATTCTTCCTCTTTTAAAGATATAGACTGAGTCTTTGCAACCCTCTTGACTATTGATGCCAAGTGTTTACCCGATTTATTAGCTGAAATATAATTAAGCTTATTCGAATTTTGTCTAAAGTCTTTAACTTTATCCATCAGTATAGAATCCATTTCTAATTGCTTTTCTTGCAATTTGCTTTTAATTGTTTGGTCTCCATTTTTAAGTTGAATTTCCATTGAATTAATATCCTGTTTTATTTTAGCCATTTTCCGATCAGAACTAGCTTTCCTTTTTGCTGCAAAGGCTATCATTACCCCTTATATATGCTTTAAAAGAGTCCCATATAATACAGATATTTGGCTTATCTTGAGGGTGAGGTTGCTGCACATTAGTTAAAATAAAATATTAATTTGTTCTTTTATATAATCAACAAATTCCCTATCCGTTAAATATTTCCTATTCATTCTCCAAATTCTATGCTGTAAGGTGTTTTCCTTCGAGTCATGGTGCAGACAACTGAAGCATGATCTGATATCATAATATTATCAATTTTACATGATATACAATTATTAATTCCCCTTGAGACACAAAAAGATAATCTAATCTACTATAACTATTCTGGGGATGCGAATAATAAGTGTAATCTTTTGAGTTTGGATGTAAGGTCCTCCATATATCATGAAGAGCATTAACAGAGATAAATTTCTGTAAATGTTTTGGAACATTGACCTTCCTAGTTTTTGTTGTGCTGTCACAAACACTAAAAATGCTATTTAGGTCTCCTCCATAATTATCAAACCTGTTTGTGAACTATCCAATCTTGTTTGAATATCTTTTAAAAGGCCATGTTTGAAGCGAGGCCTATAAATGCTCAGAAGCGTATAAATTTCCCCAAATAATTCACATTTGATTATAAGATATCTACCGTCGGATCTGAATACTGTGACACTAATTTAAAGGGTATTCTCTTATTAATCAATATCCCAACTCCTCTACTTCTGGATGTATATACTGCCTCAAAGCCTCCCCACCATCTTCTTTTCAAGTACTCTATTTGACCGCTTTAAAGTGGAGTTCTTGAGAAAAACTATGTCAGCTGGACATTTTTCCAAATGATAAATAACTTTGTGTTTTTTTGAACCCTCCTGTAGCCATTTACATTCAAGTTACTACTTTAAATGTGTTTAATATATCTTTTACACTCCTTGTATGCATTTTTATTTTATTTAATTACTAATTTCTATAATTTTATATTTATATATATATTTTTTTAAATATATAAGTGTAATGATATAGGGCAAACTGCATAGCCTAAATACCATCTGCAAATTAAATTGTTCAAAATTAGCACCTAAAGGTAGCATCTAAAGAATTCAAGCAGACATTCATCCATCCATACCAACATGTAACATATAAACATATAACATATACCCCCTCCCTCCCCTCCCCTCCTTTCCAAGAAACATGCTTTGTTAGAGCTTCAACTCCCAGCTACATCTGCTGGAAACAGTGACTTCAAATAATTCCAGTAATAATAATAATCCCCTTTACAGAGATATTAATAATAAAACACAATCCGACCCAAATTAAAAAAAAAAAAAAAAATATGAAAGCGAATAAATAAACCCACTGCTATTATAACCAAAATAAATAAATAAATAAAATAAATAGAATCTTACCCAATTTAGACCGTTTCCAAAAGAAAAAAATATATATATATATATCAATAAACAACCACTTTCCCTCAGCTGTGCAGTTGGGACATATTCTTTATATTCAGATTCAGTATCTTTAAATCCAGTTTAATTTCTTCAGCGTGGGATTAAGAGTGCTAAATGTTTTTACCAGGTTCTGCAAGATCAAGTCATTTTATGCCTAGGTACTTCTTCTTTAGTTCCAGTCTAGCTTTCTCCGGTGAGGTGAAGGTACTCACGAGTCTCCATCCTCTACATACACGTCGCTGGAAATTTTAGAAAAGTTTTAATGTCGATCTGATGCAACTGTTCTCTCAGAGGCCAGAGCAGCCCTCCTTTTCTCCCTGCCACAGACATATCAGGCACCACTTTGAACTTGCAACCCTCTATTTGTCTGCGAGTTCCTTTCCAAATATACAACTTCTTCTGGTAGTGGTGCAGCTTGAAAATGATAGCCTGCGGATACCTGGTATCATCTCTCTTGGCCCCAACACGTAAGCCCTTTCAAAATCCTCTTCTTTAAGCTCCAGCTTCCACTTTTCCATAAAGTTTTAACCAGGAAAGCAGACATGGACAAATCCTTTTCACTACCTTCCAAAACATTCAGCAAGCAAGTTGTTCTGGCGATGCCTATTCTCCAATTGGTCAATTTGATCCAAAGCATCTTGTAGCTTCTTTTCGAGCACCTGTGCGGCTCACCTGCCTCCACCAAAACACCGTAATCATGCACCTCAGCCATCGGCTTTCAAATCGGTTTTCCAAAGCCTCAATCCTCTTCACCCTGAGTCAAGCAGGTATGTTAGTAGAGGTATTAACTTGTAGTAGTTTATTGAGTTTGGACTCCAGGCCATCAAACCTGGCATTGTAATCGATGCCAGCTTCTACCGTTTCTCCGAGCCTGCCATTTTTTGTCGTTGTTGCCTCGTTATGCGGTCTCCCTTCGACATAAGATCGCTTTTCCTTCCTTCTTTTTTCCCCTTCCTCTTTTCCTCCAGTCAATCGTCTGGGTTTGCTTGTTGTTGGACGTACGTTTTAATTATTGGGGAAAAATTACACATTTAAGCCAAAGTTTTTCTACCGCCTGAGGAGCTCTAGCCCATATGCCTCTCCGCCAGCATGCTCTAGCATCAACAAGACATTTTAAGCCCATGGACTGCCGCATACTGGATGTTTTTCCCTTTTCACACCATTCTTTGTAAACCCTAGAAATGGTTGCCCGTGAAAATCAAGTAACTGTGCAGATTTTGAAACACGAGACCGGCCCGTCTGGCACCAACAACCATGCCACGCTCAAAATTGCTTAAATCACCTTTCTTTCCCATTCTGACATTCAGTTTGGAGTTCAGGAGATTGTCTTGACCAGGACCACACCCATAAATACATTTAAGCAACTGCCTTGTGATTGGTTGATTAGATAATTGCATTAATGAGAATTTGAACAGGTGTACCTAATAATCCTTTAGGTGAGTGTAGATTGTTTACAAGTGTCAAAGGCTTCTATATCTGGTGAATCATTATCATTGAAAAGGGACTCTCTGCCATGTAAATCACTGTCAGTTCAATCTGAAGGAGCTCCAAGAAGATGTTCCTTCTTGTTTCCCAATCAGTGTTTTCTGTGACAAAGCAAAATCAAGTTCAAGGGCAAGAATGAAGAGCTTACAAAGTTTCAGAGTTGGAAACACAAGGAACCAGGCTGGATAGTTATTTAACCTAGGGCACAGGAATTAAAGAAAGAGGCTCTTTATGCAAGGTGCAGGGCAAGGACCTCTCATGAACTCACATTCTCCAAGGTGCAACAACATGAGTGTATTAAGTTAAACCTCATATACAGCTCTATCATTACTGTAGATGAAGCAGTTGGATGTGCATACAATCTTGGAACAGCTGACCAACTTCAAGATGCAGCACTCACTGCACCCTCCACCCTCCAATGAGTCAAAAGAAGCTACCATCCAGGGCGTTTAAGGAATTTGGGGCCCCAAGCAAAATGGACATAGAGGCCCCATGCACGCATAAAGCCTACAGGAACCAAAGCATAGCCATACAGTTTAAGTTCACCCACACTTTATATAAATAAAAAGGTGTACAGTGCAAATACTGCTTAAAAAAAATAGTTTGGTGGGAATTCAATAGTGATTTGCACAGTTTTTTGTTTTTTTCTAATAATATGACAGCAAACACTTATCAGTTTAAACTTTGGGCTGTGCAGGATATCAGCTATAATTATAGAGCTTGTGGTACCTTGGCTATATAGAGGAAACATCAGCACTGAGAAGTGATTCATCTGTTGATGTTGAGGATGAAGTTGATGGTGTAGCTGGGAAAATAATTGAAAAAAAATCTGAAATTACCTGTGAAGTACGTTTTACCATTTCACTGTTAGCATATTGAAAGAGGTCTCTATTAACAGCTCAGGGTGTGTAGCGGAAAGAGGTCAATTTAGCTCAAAGGGAATCATTAAAGATTTTAAAGGGAATTTAAACAGAATCACTGTTTCACGACTGGTCCCTGAGGACCTTGCATTCAGTGAACGAGCCGTTTAACATCAAATCTCGCTTGTATATTAATATCCAAACTATAGTGAAACACTATCAATTAGCACAGTAACAAGATCGGCAGTTTAAGACATTAACTTGTAAGCACAAAACACAAGATACTTCTCTTTCAATATGAATAAGGCTTTATTAGATAAATCTAAGACATATAAACTAATCTAACACATAAACGCACACACTCACACATTCACACAAGTTGCAGGAAGATTGAAAGTTAGGAAAAGATGAGTTTAAGAGAATGGAAATATGGAATCCCAAATTTACAGCAATACATTAAATTGCATAGACATGAACAACCATCAATCACATAATTAGCTCGCATTGAGTTCCTCAATGGGGTTAAAATTATATTAGATACACCAGTACAGGTCACAGTCTGGAGTTTACTTCGCTCTCCTGTGAAAAGTTGTGCTGATTGGCTGGAAGTTCAGTAGTCCTTGAAGTGACGTCTTGGGAAGCCCGTGCTTGTTGGGCGTTGGCTGAAGATGCAGAGTCGGGTGGGCTGGTTAAAGTTGAACGGTGACCGAGGTCAGGCGTCGGAGACTCGACGTTACAAAACTTAACTCAGAACACGAAACTCTCAAAGCGGAAAAGAAAGAAATAAAGTTTGCGAGACTAGGTTGTGTTCCTTCTCATGCGTGGCTAAGTAGCAGGCGTAGCCGCTGGAACAGCTCAAAGAACAATGATGACTAACCTCATGGCTAGATGCTACAAGCTAGCCGAAGCTAAAGCTAGGTAACAAAGCTACAAGCTAAAAGCAGACATGGCTAATAGCAGAGACTAAAACAGACTGAAAGCCGACTAAAAGCATGGTTTCATGGTGTCCAAAGTATTTATGCTGGCCTGTTGGCCACACCTCAAATGTTGTCTTGACCAATCAGATATTGTCTTGGCTCGGTGGTATCATAAATCATTTGTTTATCTTACCAAGCATGTGATCCTGCCTCACAGGGTCTAATTTTGGACATGATTCCTTTAACCAGGTTATGATATATTTTACAAATAAATGATTGTTAGGACAATATCAAGCAAGAAAATTCAATCACACACATACCAGACATGACTATGTATCCTTCAGCTATTCCAAAGTTATTAAAAAAAACATACACAATAAGTGATTATAACATGATAGTCAAATGTGTGGGTTACACATAAATGAATATGGAGTGATGCGATGGACTGATTCATTTATAAGTCTTTTTTGTTCATTCTGGTCCATAGATCTGTACAAAAACCAGTTTCTTTGTCATTCTCTGACAAAGGGATGTTCTTGAAGACAGAGGTTTAAAGCCCTTCAAAGCCCTTCCTCCCCTTAGGAATTTCAGTCTGGTACTGCTAGGTGGGGGGGGGTCAATAGAAGTTGTGCAGTACTCTCAAGGGTTTTCATGTGATGTCCAGCGTTGCATTTCAATTCATGAACAACAAATTTGACAATCTCTTCTTGAACTGAAATTGTAAATAATTGCTCTAGTGGTGTTCATGTTGAAAGCTGTTGTGTGAACAAGTTGGTTGGTCATCTTGCTTGGTTCTTGTGGCACTAGAACTGATTTATGACTTCCTGAGACATTCGCTCTGTGTTTCAATGCACACAGCTTTGATAGACTCTTTCATTTGTCTGGTTCAACTCATTTCTGTTACAGGTGTGTTTCCCAAAACCATAGTTGCTAACTAAGTTAGATGGTAGACACTTTATAATAACAATCATTAACAGATGGTAAATTGATAGTTAATTAATCTTGAGGTAATTGTGATTTAACTGTTAGCAAACAGTATTTTTACTTATTATAAAGTTTACAGAAAAATTAAAGATATGTTAGCATTTCCATATTTTGATATTAGAAGGGAAGGGATGCAGGCAGCTGCTTTCACTACCAATGCTTAAAACATCCCAAGCTAATGTTTGATGCACGAATTTATTGTGTGGTCTTCATAACCCCATTTGGTAGATTTATAGATTATACGGTGGAATAGTTTAGCATGCTATTTGCTATGCCACTTTCATCTAGGGCTGTAGCTATCAAATTTTTAGTAATCGGGTATTCTACCAAAAATTCCATCGAGTAATCGGATAAAATGTGTTTTTGCTTATTAATATTAATTATGCAAGAGAAAATAAGACTCCTGGTCTCTTAAAATGAACAACTAAGTTTCCTTTTTTATATTTTTTTTTATTTTTAAATGCATAGAATGCAATGCATACATCATAAATAAACATTTAATTATTATTATCCATTGTTTCTCTGTCTGTGTACTGTGAACAATGACAATAAAGTTGACAGATGAATTAAGTGCATTTAAGTGCCATTCAGTTGGGGTTTTAAATAAAGCATTTTCTGAGCATTTTATTTATATTTTAATTCTTGAAAATTAAGCAAACTTAACTTTTGGTAAACAAAGGGGATTTACTATTAAAAATAAAACATGGAATACATTTTGTGTGATTACACCTTAAAAAAAAGTTTGATTTTTTTAGTAGTAGGCTATGTACATTCTGCTGAACAAAAGTAATACATCTCTGGCAAATACTTGTCTAAAACCGGACTTTTGTTTTGTCGGGTTGCGCATCCTTTACAGTTCTGTGTATGTGATGTGACACTAGTTTTACTCAAATCAAGCGGTCAAATGCTCATGAAGTGACTGTCAGAGCAGTTCTGGAGATGTTGTTCATGTGTTCTCGTCTTATTTAGTGAGACAGCAGGCGCTGAAATCACTACGGCGCACACACTTCAGTGTGTGTTAATAAAGGAAGTCGATCTTCTGCTCCATTCATTAAGAGAACACGCAGAACATGCAGGATTCATATTTAAATAGACTGTTCGCTTAATATTTACAGATATTAGTCCATCACTTGAGATCATGTGGTTGGCTGGCTGCTGTCAGCAACTACTGAGAGGGCCCTGAGAGGGATCCCGATAACAGTGTCATTACACGTTACAGCATTGACGATCAAAGGCTCACACAGTGTCGTTGCATTTTATTCTTAAGCAGTCGTTGCCTTGGGGCCCCAGGCCAGCTCGGGGCCCCAAGCAATTGCTTGGTTTGCCTGCCTTGTCGCGACAGGCCTGCTACCATCGACACCTCTATCGAAGCAAATGGTGAGTTATGAGTTAATTTACTGCTTTCGAGGTCCTAGATTGTCAATGCTGAACTCTTTTGATACAGGCATTTGATTTTGATATTTACTAAAGCAATTTTCATTCTTTCTAGCTCACAACCATCCTTTCACATCTAGGACACTCAAAACATATAACTTCAGTATGACACTTGAGACAGCAATGACAGAAAAGACAGAAAGACAGATTCTTTTTTTTTTTGCTTCTATAGAGGTGTCGAAGTGTAGCACAAAGGAGGATGTGCTTTGGGAGTTTGCACTTGCTGTTAGTTGCTGCTCTACACACATCTTGTGTAGTCAATAGACCAGCCTCTGTGTCTTCAGCACTTTTAGCCATCAAGTGTCCCAGTCACCAATGAGCTCGGAAATTGTACAAGATGCTCTGGAAGAACACGTCCATCTTCACAGCATCTAGCTCCAGTGCTGTCGGGGCCATGGTAGCTCCTTTGGCTCTTTGAATGCCTTTATAATGTGAGAATGGAGGGTGAGTGCTGCTTCTTGAAGTTGGTCAGCTGTTCCAAGATTTTATGCACATCCAACTGCTTCATCTACAGTAATGATAGAGCTGTATATGAGGTTCGACTTAATACACTCATGTTGTTGCACCTTGGAGAATGTGAGTTCATGAGAGATGTCTTTGTCTCCCTGTAACTGTCTTGCCAATTTCTCAATGCGGTATTCAGGATTAGGAAAACCTTGATTTTCCAATGTCTTCATGTACAAGTTGCACATGGATCTTAGCCGATACAACCTCTTTGCATTCAATCACATTCCTAAGAATGTAATCCTTTACCACACAATATGACTTGTTATGTGCTGCTATCTTCTGGGCCTGCAGGCTGTCAGTGTTGTCTGCTGCCTTTTCTACTCTCTCCTTCCACGCTCATGGGTTTGGTACTCTGAGTTGAAGTTGTTTCTGCATGATGGATGATACTTAGCTTCCATTACAAACAGGTCCTTGCCTGCACCTTGAATAAAGGGCCTCTTTCTTTAATTCCTGTGCCCTAGGTTAAATAACTTTCCAGCCTGGTTCCTTGTGTTTCTAACTTTGAAACTTTGTTAGCTCTTCAGTCTTGCCCTTGAACTTGGATTTTGCTTTGTCAAAGAAAATGCACTGATTGAACTGACAGTGATTTGACATGGCAGAGAGTCCCTTTTCAATGATAATGATTAGCCATATGTAGAAGCCTTTGACACTTGTAAACTATTTACTTTCCTTGTAAAGCTTTTATAGCAATATTGGTGATAGCCAATTGTATCCAAAGACAAGTCCTCTAATATCAATGGAATCTGTTCACAAATATCCCTCATGTGGTATGGTGAACTGGCGTCTTCATAGAGTCTCATATCTCATATCCCCCACCCAACTAAGCTACCAACACTGCTAGTCAAGAATACAGATTCGATTTCCGAAAGCCTGTGATAATAGTAAAACTGTTGTAAAAATATTACAAAAGTATATCTTAATTATAGTTTCAAATAATTACTGAAATTTTTCCAAAGAGAGAGCAGTGGGAGATGGTGATCTGCAGGTACCAACCGATGACCACCAACTGCAAAAGCCCCAAAAATCAAAACTTGCAGTTTGCAGTTCAGTCAACTTTTGGACCTTTTGGATTTTTTCTGTAGTTTTTTATTTATTTATTTATTTTATTTATTTATTTAAGCTAATTTGCTTTGTTATGCCACTTTACATCATATTTAGATTTTTCGGGTTTGGTGCAAAGGGTTAAAATCAAGCATTTTGGAGATTATTTCAGCTTGGTACCCAATTTTAAAATAGACACTTTCGAATGATAAAGAAATAATATGTTGTGGAAAAAAAAATCACACTATGCCCTTGAGAAAAGCGAAAAAATAGTGTCATAAATGTCATAAATAACCATTCCATTAAATTCCTGGGGTCAGAATTGTATGAGAAAATGTGTTCATTTGTCTCTGTATGTTGTTTACTTCTAATGTTATGCCACTTTCTATTTCACTTTTAGATTTTTGGGTTCGGTTGGGTGCAGCAAAGGGTTAAAAGAACCCTTTGGGACATTATTTCAACTTAGCACCTGGCAGATTATGAAAATAGACACTTTAAGGATTTAAAAAAATCAGGTGGCATAAAAAATCTGGGGTGAGCGTGGACCCCTATTTCCATCTAGACTATACCGGAAGTTGAGTTTTATCGGAGTGTGTCAATTTTATAAAAATATGATTTTTTGATAGGCCCTGGTTTAATAAAATACAGTTTATACAGGGGTATGGTGTTTTGATAGCTCCTCGTTTAATAAAAATACAGTTTATACAGGGTATGGTGTTTTGATAGCTCCTAGCTTAATAAAATACAGTTTATACAGGGTATGGTGTTTTGATAGCTCCTCGTTTAATAAAATACAGTTTATACAGGGGTATGGTGTTTTGATAGCTCCTCGTTTAATAAAAATACAGTTTATACAGGGGTATGGTGTTTTGATAGCTCCTGGTTTAATAAAAATACAGTTTACAAAGGGTATGCTTTTTTGATAGCTCCTGGTTTAATAAAAATACAGTTTATAAAGGGGTATGCTTTTTTGATAGCTCCTGGTTTAATAAAATACAGTTTATAAGCGGGTATGCTTTCGATAGGCCCTGGTTTAATAAAAATACAGTTTATAAGGGTATGCTGATTACGCTTGTAATCTTAGGTATGCTGAAATTATGTTTCAATTTAGCATGTGCAATTCCACCAATTTCATTGCTGCGATGCGCATTAACGAAGGTATCCCATTCTGATGGGTATGGTGTTCCATCAGAGGGAGTGTTAATCAGGGCAGGTGAAGGAGGATAGTGTGAGGATTTAGCGTTACCTAAATAAATGAATATTATAATAAGACAACATAATCGTTGTCACTATTATAAAGTCTGTCAGATTGTCATCTACTGAACTAGCTACTCAGTCAGCTAAAGTCAAATAACACACATAAGCTATTTTGCATTGTTTTTTGTAGCTTACGTTAGCAGAGTTACGTATTCAATTGCATCTTTGGCTGACTATTCTAATGTTAACCCTTTAAAACCCATAATGGCCGATCGGCCCTTCTCTAGAAAAACTTAGAATGATGCCATTTGATTTATTTTAATTATTACTTGAAATGCCTGCGTCAAAGCAACAGAGTTACTCATTGAAAGAGGTAGCTAGCATGATATTTGTAAATTAAAACCCACCTTGCATTTTGAAAGCTGTATATTTTTGTTTAGCTGTATATTCAACAAAGTAGATATTTTCTCATGTCTCTAATGAATTTCCAATATCATTAATATGCAATATTAACAGTGAGTGAATAATATGAATATCATATATATATATATATATATATTATTAGGGCGTTTTGTGTGAGTCATTTGGTAGTTTGTTTTTCTTTTTATGGGAAGTATCTCAACAATGAGAGGTAAATGTTGTTTGGTGTCATATTAAAGAGGAGTTTGTGCTTTTTAAAACAAAGTAGCCTATACTTACAATTGTAAACTAGTTTTTCTGCTGCATGGTTCATTGAAAAAAGAAACCACATTTGTTTTAGAATTAGCAGTATTCTACATACACATTCTATTGTGTTCTAGAGGATTAACTAGCTTTTATAACATGGAGCACATTTTCCATCTAGAAATCCTGCTCTTCAAGAATACAGGGCTATATAACCAAAATGGATCCTTAATAAGTGTACTTTTTTTATAACTCTTCCAAATAATTGTAATCATCTCTCTCTCTATCCTTATGTAGAGTCAAGCCAGGTTTAGTTAGCAGTGGAAGAGAGCACCACTGATCAGCAGGGAGTCAGTCAAGAGAGTGAGAACACTCCATGGCACTTAGGCCCAATCCCAATTCTACCCCTTAGCTCTTCCCTTTCCCCTACCCCTCCATTTTGCATGTTCACGTGAAGGGGTAGGGGTGTCTCGATTCTCTTTTGGTTGGAGGGAAGGGGAAGGGAAGGGCCAGATAGCCCTTCAAGCGAAGACTTTTCGGGACCACACTTCAAAGCGAAGGGGTATGAATTATCTCAGAAACATGGCTGCTACAGCGAACAAAAGACACATAAATATAAGCTTTTTTGGCATAAATAAAGATTTTAACGAAAATAAATCATTTTTTTATGTTACATTCAATTGTGAGTTCATATTAGTGGTCATTTTACTCAAAGAAATGTTTGCAAAAAATCGCTGTTTGCTAACGCTCATATCATTACAGACTGCATGATTGTGCCACAGTAGTAGAGAGAATGAAAGTTGCATGTATTCGCTCTGTGCGTTTATCTTTTAGAGTGAGTTTACTTAAAACAGCGACTGTATCCTCTCTGAGCTGGACAATATAATAGTAGCGATTCATTATTTAAACTGTATTAAATAAAAGTCATGGGGCAGCGTTGACAAGTTTATGTTCTCCTGGATGTGTGGGCTCGCGATTTCCAAAATATGTGTGTGTGTGTGTCAGTAAGCAGTGTATTAATACAGAATGATAATTAAAGGCTCTAATGTACACCAGCACACCAGTATATGTGTGTATTGTAAGAGCTAGGCGACGAATGATGGCGTGTGACATCATGGTAGTGGTGTCCCAATCCTTAGGGGAATATTTTCTCCCTTACCCTTGACACTCTAGCCCCTTTCACACTGCCGTCCGGACCGCAATATTCCGTAACATTGCCTGGTGCCTTCTGTGTGAAAGCAACCACGTCGGAATTGATTACGAATTGAACCGGGTCGGGGACCTAGTAACATTGCGTGTCGATCCGGAACAAGCGCTGTGTGAACAAAAGCCAGATCTAATTCCGTATGGAAGTGATGGCGACTCTTTTACCGGCTGTTTTGAAGGAAGATCAACATTAGCGACGAAAAAATATGTGCAAACTGTAATGAAGCAGAGATCAGTTAGTTCCCTCACTTTCCGCACTGGCCGAGATGGTTTGCTTGCTTCAGTGAAGAGTATAACGTGCCAAGCATTGTCGACTCGTACATTACACGTCACGCGCTGATGTCGCGTGTCGTTACGGGATCTTCAAGGGTTGTGTGTGAAAGCACGCACTATACCGGGTCATCACTGGCAGTGTGAAAGTGCCAAATCTAGCGACCAGGGAACAATTACAGGAACACTTTACCCTGTATTTGCGGAATGGCAGTGTGAAAGGGCTTCAGTTTCAAGGGACAAGGGGAAGGGGTAGGCGGAGGGGTAGAGGAAGGGTATAAAATAGAATTGGGATCGGGCCTTAGTTCTCAGCTTTGTAGGGGTTTTGGGAATGGAATGGTAGATATGCATACAGGGACCCAAGGATGGTGTACTGGTTGGGTTTTGTCTGACCCGATTGTGGTGGGCGGTCTGAGCAAAATGCCAGGACCCTTTTTGTCCCAGTCCAGCCAGGACTGTACCTTGCCATTTCTGTAATCTCTCTTCTCAAGATGCATAACCAAAGACTGCTGTGTTTGTTATATGTGATTAATAACTTTATAATACTGTCCAAATATTTACACACTTATGTAGATTCATTATATAGCTCCTCTATTCATTAAATTCAGAAATTAATTAAAACTTCTCAGAAGCCCTTCAAACTGTTAGATCTCATTGTAACATAATTTACTGCATAAATCATGACCTTGATCAAAGTGTATCTATGTCTACATCATTTGGAATTGTTGCTTCATATTTAACCTGAATGATATTCAAATATTGTGCACAATATAAGTAAGTGCAGGTTGGGAGTAGATAATGGATGTCAGAGAGGATCAAAAGCAGAAATGTTTCAGTTATCTAGTTTTAAATAAACATGCACAACACCAGATGGCTGTTGGGTCACTGAGACATGGCGATCAAGTGCCAATATCATCCTTTCTTTCCTGTCTGCTCTCCACTTTCCTGTGAAATAAAGACAGAAAGGCCAAAAAATATGTTGCAGGTTGAATTTTTTTTTTAATAAAACCTTTAGTCCAGTGGTCTCAAACTCAATTCCTTGAGGGCCAGAGCTCTGCAGGATTTAGCTCAACCAGCTCCAACTCACACCTGCTTGGAAGTTTCTAGTAATCCTGAAGAGTTTGATTAGCTGGATCAGGTGCGTTTGATTAGGGTTAGAGCTAAACTGTGCAGACCTGTTGCCCCTCCAGGAATTGAGTTTGAGACCAGTGCTTTAGACCTTTACTCAGGGCCGTCACAAGTGGGGTGAAAGGTGGTGACGATTCTAGGGGCCCACGCGGCGGGCCCCGGCGATCTCAACCGTCTGGCTGAGGCTAGCCTAAAAAGCGATCAGGACAGTTGACAGGCCACTGCTGCGTGTCGTCACGAAAGCTTATCATTTTCATGTGTTTTAAGCCTGACCACTTTCCAATTTAAACATTCAAAGAGTTTAAATCATTCAAACACAAGGCAGAAAATCTCAACTCGTGCGCTGTGTTCGACCGACAGCGACACTGAACAGAGCTCTCCTTTGCAAAGTTCTCCTCAAACTTCCTTCTGCACCTGAAGCGAACAAATACAAATGCGAGTTTAAACAAACCGAAAATGATGTGAAAAGCGGTGTTCTGGTGTTCAGGGCTCACAGAGAGAGCGTCTCAAAACACTTTTGCTCTTTTGCTCTTACAAATACATACAAAATATGTCAAAATACCGTCTTGGAAAGTATTTTAAAAAACTGTCAGTTATATCTTAAGTGAAAGTAAACAGTTGAGAAAAATATCGGATGTGTATTATATTGGATGCTTCATCATGTCTTAAAGTGACCAGCCTAATTTAGCTACTAGCTGCTGTAATCCAAGAAAATGAAAGAAATATATATATATTTTTTAAGTTTTAATAGTAGGTGCAGGACACTATATTAATTTAGGTAAGAGAGTATAGCAAAATAAAAGCGCTCTGACATACCCAAAAATCTTCATACATTGGACTACTAGTGAAATTGATAGAAAAAAAATGGGACCAAATATTATTCAGACACTTTGACCTCACCATGTTTTGCTTACGTGTTTTTTTTTTTTTTTTCTGAATTGCTAATGCAACCTTTTCACACCACATACTGAACAAAATTAAGCATTGCTTGGTAATTGTTCAACAAAGTATTGATAGTTGTGCAAATATTGTACTAACAGTTGTCCAAGTTTTGACTGTAATCCATTACATATCTTTCTATCAAAGTTATCTGACATTATCAAGATGAATTTGTTCTGACAGTTCAACTCTGAATTATTGTCATATTTTATTACATTTACATTTACATTTATTCATTTAGCAGACATTTTTTCAAAGCGACTTACAGATGAGGACAGTGGAAGCAATCAAAACAACAAAAGAGCAATGATATATAAGTGCTATAACAAGTCTCAGTTAGTTTAACACAGTACACGTGGGATTTGGGATTTTAAATAATATAATAAATTAAAAAAAACGGAATAAAAAAATGAATAGAGCAAGCTAGTGTTAGAGAATTTTACACATACACACACACACACACACACACACACGCATGCATGCACAACACACACACATACAATTGATAATAAATGAAAAGAAAATAGAATACAAAAGATTAGAAAGGTAGTTCGATTTTTTTTTTAAAGAATAGAATTAGACTAGTGAGTGTTAAAGTTAGAGGGTCAAATAAAGATGGAAGAGATGTGTTTTAAGCTGATTCTTGAAGATGGCTAAGGACTCAGCTGCTCAGATTGAGTTGGGGAGGTCATTCCACCAGGAGGGAACATTTAATTTAAAGTCCTAAAAGTGACTTTATGCTTCTTTGGGATGGCACAATCAAGCGCGTTCACTTGCAGAGCGCCAGCTTCTAGAGGGCACACAAGTCTGAAATAACAAATTTAGGTAAATGGGTGCAGAGCCAGTGGTATTTTTGTAGGCAAACATCAATGCCTTGAATTTTATCGCGAGCAGCTATTAGAAGCCAGTGCAAATTGATAAACAGAGGTGTGACATGTATTATTTTTGGCTCATTAAAATGTATCTTGCTGCCACGTTCTGAATTAATTGTAAAGGTTTGATAGAATTGGCTGGAAGACCTGCCAAGAGGGCATTGCAATAGTCCAGCCTGGACAGAACAAGAATTTGAACAAGGAGTTGTGCAGCATGTTCGAAAGAAAGGGCTTGATCTTCTTGATGTTGAATAAAGCAAATCTGCAGGATCGGACAGTTTCATCAATGTGGTCTGAGAAAGTCAGCTGATCATCAATCATAACTCCATGGCTTCTATCTGTTTTTGAAGGATTTATGGTTGATGTGCCTAACTTGATGGTGAAATTGTGATGAAAGCGATGGGTTTGCTGGAATCACAAGCAGTTCTGTCTTGGCAAGGTTGAGTTGAAGGTGATGGTCCATCATCCAGGAAGAAATGTCTGCAAGCTAAGATGCAAATAGCAACCGTCGGATCATCAGGATGGAATGAAAGGTAGAGTTGAGTGTCATCAGCATTGCAGTGGTATGAAAAGCCATGTTTCTGAATGACAGAAACTAATGAAGCCATGTAGACCGAGAAGAGAAGTGGTCCAAGAACTGAGCCCTGAGGCACCCCAGTAGTTAGATGTTGTGACTTGGACACCTCACCTCTCAAGATACTTTGAAGGACCTACTTGATAGGTAAGACTCAAACCATTGAAGTGTGGTTCCTGAGATGCCTTTTGCCAGTAGGGTTGATAGGAGGATCTGGTGGTTAACCGTGTCAAAAGCAGTGGACAGATCAAGCAGGATAAGTACTGAAGATTTAGATTCTGCTCTTGGCAGTCTTAGAGCTTCAACAACTGAGAGCAAGGCCGTCTCAGTTGAATGTTCACTTCTGAAGCCAGATTGGTTGCTGAGCAGTTGTTCAAGATCAAAGGAAAAAAAGAATGCAACAGAAAAGAACATAAGTAAATACATTGGGATTGAATGTATTACAAGTTTATTTTCAATAAACAGGAATCAATTTTCATTTGATTTTAAAATTTCATTTGCTTTCAGCTCTCAGCGCACAGAGACCTGGACCATTTACCTCCATGCACACATATTAACATTGGGAATTATATTGTTTTTGGTTTAAGTTACTACACAATGCAGGAGTTTAAAAGCCAGTCTAGTCTTTGGAAAGTTACGAGGCTTTCTGCTGTGGCTGGGTCCATCTACAGCAGGTGATGACAACAGTGTTGTACTGGCCAAAGTAAGTTTGACCAAAATGACAAAGTAATTAACTGCGACTGTTTAGTAAACACTAGATTGTAACGAGATGTTCAATGTATACTGAACGTTTCCAACATGTTTTGATGTAGGCTAAAGCTGTGTATGTTTAGTTATAATTTGATTTTAACCCGATGACACATACTGTACCAGGTTTTTTTGTTGGGTGCTGCAAAGTGGACAAACTGGTTCTGGGTTAGCTAGGGTAGTTAAATGTGTGATTGCGAGATGTAAATGTCGGGTTAGATTAAAGCCATTAACAGCGTGAATGCAAAGTGACTTACATCAGTAAACAATATAATTCCCAATGTCCATATGTGTGCACAGAGGTAAATTGTTCAGGTCTCTGTGCGCTGCAGGGGAGCTCGTATGGGTCGATATTTGGATGCCTGAGAGCTTCTCCAAAGCGCCCTGTTTTGCGCTTGGTGTGAGCTTGTTCCTGTAAGGTCCCCTTTCTTTAGCCTTATGTTTTTGCATTGCTTTACTTTCTTCCTTTTCTTTCAGCGATTAGAGATCCGTCCGATCTGTTCCGCCGACAAAATAAATGCACAAAAATGAAAGCGCTCTGAAATGTTTAGTCGCACCTCTGTGAAGTTCTGAAGGCATTGCCCCTGGCAACAGATAGCGTATCCTGCCATCAGGGCCGACCGGCTCAGACCCTCCCAAATCAACCCAAATCAGCACGCGTGACTCCTCACCTCAATATCTGGAGTCATCAACCGTCGATCAGCGGTCGACAAGTTGATCTTGGAAGCATTTTACGTCGATCGTCGAAGATTTTTCAAAATCTGAGAAAAAAAAAAGTCGAGCCTCCAGTGCGAGTCCGGAGGTGCAAGCCTCCGCTGACTGCTGCTACACCTCCGAAACAGGCGAGACATTTATAATTGATGTAACTGTTTTAGACTGAAAACCAGACCATACAACTGATTTAGAGCGGTGCGGTGTGATGAGATGTACTAATATTCGTCTGCTCAGGCATGATTGTTTCAGGCCTGTAATTGATTGATTATTGAGGTAATAGGGATGCACGGTTCGCTGAAAAAATACAAACAAACCGTTTCTGTTGATGCATCGCATTCTGGCTTCCCAAACATTACAAAAACATGAAAAAAAAAAAAACCCTGGACAAATCATTCACTCTTCTTCAAGCTGAATGCTGTTTATGAGCAGTAATTTATTCTTAAAGTGAATAAATTGTAATGAAAAATAAATAAAATTAAATAGCTAAAGTAAATCGTAAGTGGAAGTGCATTTGTCGATTCCGTCATAAGCATACAGTACATCAGCATTTACACATGTTTAGGGGAATATGGCATATTAATATACCGTGGTATGTGCTAGAAATGGGTAAACCACTATCAGTGAGTCAAGGCAGTGTCCCACATTGTCCCTCAGAAACATACCCCTTGTCCCCCTTGGGCTTATTAGCAGGTGGTCACCCTAATATATATGTGTGTATATGTCGCGCATCATTACAGTCTGTAAAATATGTGTATCTCTTATTACAAGACTGCAATCGCTAGCAATCAGAAGGATTCAAGTTAATCAAGTATCGTCAAAGATCTACTCTATAAACAATGCATTAAATTACATTAAAGACAAAAATAAATTAAGCAAGCAAATGAATTGATAACTCACATGTATCTGGTCCACTGATGAAGTCATGGGTCAAGTCAAGTGAATTATTATTCATTTTCTAACAGGCGTCCAATACAGACTTCAGGAAAAGGGGAATAACCAATGACATTTGAGATGCACATTAATTAGATATTTACATTAGAAACACTTAATTTACCAATTAGCGTTATGTAATGTATTAGTAATTTTGTAATATTCAATTAAACAAGCAAATTATGCATGAATCGAATGACTAGTACAATATTTAAAATAGTTACAAATTTCTCACAAAATTAAATATATATTTGCCAATTCACACTCTTCCATTCATTTTATTCTGGACCATGTGAGGTTTAGCATTTTTATTTCTTAAATATGCATATAAATGTATTCTCTTTTTTCTATAATGTGTTAGAGTTTTTATGAATATTAATGAATAATAAATGGATGTTTGGCACGACAGCCAAAACATCAGAATTTGGCATCAAGACTTGCAGTGTAAACGAGGCCAAAAATGTTAGGGGAGCGTGTTTGGAGATGTATTGTGAATGATTTGTTAGCTTTAGCTGATTTCGAAAGAAATTCTCCTCTCAGTTATCAGGGGCTGGGCAAAATGCAGCAGTGGCACTTTCGACTTCATCTCCAGCAGCCGGACTTTCTTAGCTACCCATTTACATAATTTACATTTACATTAATTTGAATACTTTTTTATTTTAAAAACTATGGAATTACATTAAGTTCAATAAAATGAGCGTGAATTTATATAACTGAGCGTAACTTTTTCAGAAACTATTAAAAGATGCCATTACAAAAGAAAAACACAATGAAAATGGATACAGGATTTGAATAAAAATAAAATAGTTTCATGATAATTTTATTTAATGCTTGTGCATGACAGCATACTAATAAAAAATGATGTGCCCCACTCGCTATTATGGATCAGTCAGTGTATGTCCCATAGTAAACCAAAAAATATTACATGATAACGGATAAATACTCTCTTATTTGTACCAAGAATACTAATATAAAATTTCATAAAATTATAATTAAGTGCAGTTTAAAGGACTTGGCTGATTTGTTTAATTTTTAAATGATAATGTTACATTCTGTTTTGACTTGCCATTTCAAAGACTACATTTTAACAATATTACACTTCTTTAAAATGTATATGATCATTTAACTATTATCATGCAATATTGTATTTATCTTGTTTATCATGGGTCACATAATATGCTGCCAGATCTTAGCCTGATTTAGGCCACATATCACCTGACTGATCTGGGCCACACTCTTCCCATCAACAATCGGCCCTCATGTTGTTTGCGGATCCCGCCGTGCCGTCATTGCCACACATGGCACCACCTCTGGCTGAAAGGGTACATGCCATTGCCGACAGGAGGCCAGCAGTGCCACCTTTAGGCCACATGTGGGCCAAGTCTTTTTGCTATGTGGGTTGATATCAGAGCTGAGGTCAGGATGAAACACTCTTTGTTTGTAATCATGCAATTACACAAACTAAAGACAGAAGAGAAAAGACAATGAATCAGATCCACGTTAAGTACATGTTTAAGTTAAATTCAGAAGTAAATTTCACAGTGTGCTAAGTCATCAGTAAAACATGGAAACTTAATTGTTGAACCATATGACAATCCATAATTTGAATTGAGGATACTAGTAACAAACACAAATCTGGAGCATCTTTACTTTTACTTTGACAAAAATACATAAATAAATGTGATTTCTTCATGTACATTTAAATATAGAATCAACACACAGGTCATACATTTAAATTCTCTATTTTCCTCTTTATTAAGGTAATTGTATACATGAATCACCATTTAAAGTTGTTGTTGTTCTTTTTTTAGTGTAGCTTACCAACACACAATTAAAAACACAATAAATAATAATAATAAAAAATAATAATAAAGAAGAAAAGTACTGTAAAGCCATATAACAGTAATCAATTAGCTGAAGTTACACTATTCTTAAATTTGTCTTTTGCAGCAAGGATTTGCCAGATAGATGACAGTATATGAAACAAAGTTTATATTGATTCAAAATAAAAATAAAAAAGAACAATTATTCTTGTACTTAAACATATCATATCCATCAGTCCATTAGCTAACAGCATAATGAGATTTCATCACACTTTAAATGCTGTACAGTATAATGATACTAACTGTGTGTTCTTCAGTAGATCACTGAGGGTTTTCACTCCAGAGTCTCCTAGTTTATTCATACTCAGGTTCAGTTCTCTCAGGTGTGAACAGTTTGATTTCAGAGCTGAAGTCAGAGCAGAACAACTTTCATCTGCCATATAACAGCAGCTTATCCTACAATGGGAAAAAGAGAGAAATAAGAAAATAAAACAGCAGAACATAACTCTTTATTCTGTACAGTCACATTAACACAAAATATTAACAAAAAGAGGAAGAGAATCATCTTCACTAGGGATGGAGTATTGGCATTGGTCTTTATAATGATCCTTTGCACTATACTCATTAAAAGGTTCTGCTACCAAAAACAGATACCATGCGGTGCAAGTACTGTACTTGTGTCAAAAAAAACAACAACAATAACAACAACAGAACAAACAGACAGCAGAAAGAAGATATCAGAGATTAGGAATGTATATTATGTAAATATATCTAATTACCAGAATATTCATATCATATTAATATTAATCAATAATATGAATAACACTATATTAATCAATATAAATGCATGTATAGCTGCTGTGTGAAAGCTGATAAATGAAGCACACTGCATTGACTGAGTGCACAGATATATTGAGTACAAAGTGTCTTTATTCAAACTGTTGAAATGAGTTTAAGCATTTTAATGTTACTGACCTCAATCTCTCCAATTTACAGTGTGAATCCTGTAGGACGTCACATAAGTGATTCACTCCTGTGTCATCATTAGTTCATTAAATAAGTTGATTATTATTTATTGATAATGAGAACTCTTATAACATTTACAGTACCATTTATATGTTTGAGCTCATTACGATTTTAAGAAATGCAATACTTTAATTCAAGGATCCATTAAATTAAACAAAAGACCATAAATTGCTTCTTTTTTTTTTTTTTACAGTAAATTACTTGAGAAAAGTGTAAGCACATTTATTTTCATGAGTTTTAAGCAAGTGATTTTCAGTGCCACAGCTAGGGCAATATTGAGGTTTCTGTCACTCTTTATCTGACATTGACCTTTTACCCCAAAGGTAAAAAAATATATATATATATCCACAGGGCTGTTTTTACAGAAGATATTTCAGTTTGTTCTTCCTTTCCTGAAATTCATGATCATCCTTTTACTGCAGTGATTTTACCTCAAATTTTGGTGGAGGTTATCAATTAACAGCATTGTTAATTTCAGAAATATAAAGTTAATAAACATTCCTTCTCTTCCACTCAATTTTAAGACTGGTTCTTCTGTATCAGTGTCAATCTTTTAGCTAAAGGGTTAAATATGTTTAGGTCTGTTAGTTCTCAGCCACACTGTTTGCAGTGTGGGATGGGGAAGTCGAGGGCTAGTGGTCAAAGAGTTTGACTTCTAACCCTAGGGTTGTTGGTTTGAGTCTTGGGCGCAATACTACAACTGAGGTGCTCTTGAGCAAGGCATTGTCACCTCAACTGCTCCCCGGAGCCGCAGCATAAATGATGAACACTGCTCTGTGTGTGTGTTCACGGTGTGTGTGTGTTCACGGTGTGTGTGTGTCACTTTGGATGGGTTAAATACAGAGAACAATTCTGAGTATGGGTCACCATAATTGGCTGTAGTCATGTCACTTTTGTTTCCTTAGTTAACTACATTAGCAAACATGGACTAATGGTGAACAATACCTCTATAGCATTCATGTTAATTTCAACATTTACAAAATAGTTTTTTTTAATTAAACGTTAAATGATTACACTTTCAATTGCTATCAGTTTAACACATTTAACACATTTATTTGAAGCAAATAATTATTGGGGAAAAACAACAACGCTTTTAATAAACCCTGCCTGGCCCAGTATGTCATTTTATATTGCATGCAGCTGCTGGATATGGTTCAGGACATCATGTGGCCCATGAATGTTTTGTTAAATAACCCTAAAATACAAGATAAGAGGGCAAATGAAGCCCCTCTATGGGTTTTTGTCTTACATTTGCATCATATCTTGTAGTTTAACAAGAGCAAGATTGCGGTTTTCCCCAAATATCTGCAAATGTGACATTGATTGTATACAACAGTTCAAGAAACAATAAGTTAATATTGTGTTACAATTTACACTAAATATTGTCAGTACTGTTGCAAAACAAAGCCACAGCAGAACTGTTGTGTCTTTTCAGGAAACACATAATGGTGTCTTGTTCATTATTGAATCCACCTTTTAACAAATCAAGGGAGCCAATGATTCAATGACCCATTCATAAAGACTGTCACTTGCTTTGTTTCTGAATGAAGCAGCCATCAGAAACAATCATTTGATGAAATAAAAAACTGAATGACTCACTCATTATGACAGTGAATTGCCGCCACCTGCTGGTGGTTTGGTTTATATTCAGAGTACTATTACAATAAATGAACAAATAAAACTATATTAATTTCATTAATCAATATTTAACAAGTAATTTTCTCTTCACAGCCCTCAGCTTTAAAAAAAAAATCACCTAATTTTAAACACAAATCAACACATTCAAGCTAAATCTTTGTGTAGAAATACAGGTATATACTGAAATAAATACTTTTGAAAATAAAATAAATGTGTACATACATATTTTTAGCATTGTTCTCCATCTACCGTCACTAAAATAATTATTGACCCATGATCAAAGCTAAGATAATAATTATTTGTTTCTTTGATGGGCTGTTTATTTTAATACTCCACATTAATGTAACTCTGGTGTTTAGAGAAAAATGCCTCTGGCTTAAACAAATGAGAAAATAGTATTATAAAGTACAGTACTATTAGTATTAAAAGTAATGTAACATTTTACATTTTGTGAAATACTCACATCAGTGTGTTGAGTGTACAGTGTTTATCCTGCAGTAGAGCAGAGATCTGATTCACTCTCGTGTCTCCTAGTTTAACATCACTCAGATTCAGTTCTCTCAGGAGTAACAGGTTTTACCCAAAATTCCTGTCAAATACTGACAGGTCTTCATCTGCAGCAGGACCCAAAACCTGCAGAAGGAAGATGAGGAAGTAGATTCAATTCAATTCCGTAAACTTGATCTAATCAAAGGGCTCCAAACAAAAAATCGAGTAAAGAGCCAATGGCTCTAAAAGAAAAAAAACTTAGGCACCAAATTATTTTTTAAGTTTCCACAGAATAAACATATTTTATTTCTTTTTTACATATATTTTAACCTTTCTTGGCATTATAAGCATTTTGATCCATCTTGTAGATGACCTGGGAACTAAGGTTCACTTAAACTGGGAACTACATGTTTTTTCCAACTTGAAATATACAGTGACACATCGTTTATTACACAGAATCTGTATCAATATCGTGGACCTTAAGCATCACTTGCCCCTTAGTGTAGGTTGGGCTCCTCCTCCATACATCCTGTAACTGTTGTCACACACAAAGATAAAGGTGCTTCACGATGCCATAGTATAACTTTTTTTTTTTTTTGTCTAAATGGTTTCATAAAGAAACTTTACCATTGTGGCGCGGAGTGGTTCAGCGAGGTCTGCGACGGGAGAGAGTGAGGAGACGCGGTGGTAAGTGCTCAAGTGAGAAACAAGTAACACCTGCTTCGTTGCAGTGATTGGCGGGGAATCGGCATTTAAGCCGCTCCAACCGGCAGAGACCGAGAGAGCTGAGGACTCGTGGGAGGAAGCAGCAGACTTCGGGAGAGACCGTAACCCAGAATAGTGTTCAGTGAAGCGTGATTGATGCGCATGTGGCGAGTTTTGTTTTCTTTTGAACTAATAAATATTCCCACGAGCCTCAGAACGCGACTCGTCCTCCTTCCTTCTCAGCTGATCCTGAGCTTAATATCTCTACACTGGTGCCGAAACCGGAGGGAAGGAGAATCACCCCCATGCAGACTCCGCCAGGAACATCGGGATCGCCGTTTGGGAGATCATCACGCGCTCGCGGGCCTGCACCAAGAACACCACCAGGCCCTGCTGGACTTGCGGGCCGACCCGATCGCCGCTTCCAGGCGATGATGCAGGCCAGCAGGAGGACCGCGAGCTGTTCCGAGACTTGCTGGACCGGAGGTTCGACGCTGCGGCAAGCCTCAGTGCCGGCCCGCTGCCCACATGCTCTCACGAAGATGGCGCCAACCGACGCATCCGAGGCGTCCTGGACTTGTTTGAGAGGACGGCCGAGGCATGGGTGGCCATCAGACAGCTGGCGGTCCGGCTGATCCCACTGCTGTCAGGAGAGGCCCGAAGGCGCCCAACAACTGCCCGTCCCGAACCTCCTGGTGTATGCCGACCTAAAAGAGCTATTCTCCAAAGGGTCGGCCTCAGCCCCGAGCAGCATCGTCACGCTCCGGTCGCTGGACCTGGCGCGGGCGGCCCTTGTCCTGGCCCAGCAGCTCCGGGACTCATGCCAAATGGCTATTGGCGAGAAGAGCGACGCAGAGTATCATCAACACGGTGGTACTGGAGCAGTTCGTCTCCCGAAAAGACTGCTCAGTGGGTCCAGAGCCACCGGCCGGCGTCGCTGGATCTGGCCATCCAACTGCTGGGGACCAGCTGGCGGCTTGTTCGGGTCGGAACCCTTCCAGCTTCTCTCTCTCTCTTCCCCTACATCTCTCTCTCCCCTACCCCAAAGTCTGTTCCTTCCCTAGGACCCGAGTGGGGGCCACCGAGGGCAGCGCTGGAGGACGGGGACGGAACAGGCGGCGGGTCGAGGCCCTGCCAGGGGCTGGGCTGGGCGGGAGGGGCGAGGAGGCTCCTGTCACTTCCCCACGCCAATCACCTGAGCCACTTCCGCCACTAGGGCAGCGGGAGGCCTGGGCCAGCCTGCTGGCGTTGGGATCCGGCCATTTTGTGGATAGGTGCCCGGTCATGGAGGTGGGGATGTTGGTCCGGATCCCGGATGACCCGCAGGCTGCCCCGATCAAGCTGGGTTGTACAAAATACCTGTGAGTATTAAGGGGGTATCTATCGGCTTTGGTGGATTCAGGTTGTAACCAGACCTCCATTCATCAAAGCCTGATACAATCTGGGGCATTGGATATGGGCGCATGGTTAAAGTGAGGTGTGTGCACGGGATATAGTGGAATACCCGTAAAAGCCATAGCTATTAAATTTAGGGACCAAAGCATTACGGGAGGTGGCGTTAGTCGCGCCTCGCACCCGCTAATTTTGGGAACCAATTGGCCAGGCTTCAACAACTATTGGGGTGTTTAACGCGTGGTGCCTCGGGGATAAGAGTCGGCAGGACAGGGGCGGCTCAGGTGGGAGAATCTGTGCCAGGACCCAGCGGGACAGCTCCAGGGGAACTGAGCGGCTTGGCGAGGCTGAACCTTGCTAGTTGCAATGACTTTCCCTGGAACAGTCCCAGGATGAAACCCTCAAACATGCGTTTGAACAGGTCCGACTATTGATGGACAGGTCCTCCATCCTGACCGTGCGCTCTCCTATCCGATTTTTGCCATTATTAAAGACCGGTTGTATCAGCGTGACCCCGACACGCAAACAAAGGAGGATACAACCCAATTGTTAGTACCGGAGCCGCGGAAATGCTATTCCAGACGGCACATTCAATCCTATGGCAGGGCATTTGGGAATGACAGCGACACTAAATCGCCTAATGACCGGTTTTGGCGGGCATTCACGAACGCGCGCAGATGGTGCGGCGTCTTGTCGTGAATGTCAGTTGGTAAACCCACCGCCACCCAAAAGCGCCATTCGCCTCTTCCTCTAGTGCAGGTCCCTTCGAACGAATTGGCATGGACCTCATCGGCCATTAGAGCGATCGGCACGCGACATCGCTTTGCTAGTCATAGTCAATTACGCAACCCGATATCCGAGGCAGTGGCGCTCCGCAACATCTCGGCAAAGAGTGTGGCGGACGCCCTGTTTCGTTTAATCTCCAGCGTGGGAATCCCAAAAGAGATTCTCACGGACCAAGGCACCAGCGTTTATGTCACGCGACGTTCACGCGAATATGTCATATTGGGCATTAAAGCGATGCGTACCAGCGCTATCACCCACAACGGACGGAGTGGTCGAACGCTTAACCGCACTTTGAAACGATGATTCAGTAAATTCATACAAGAGGACGCGAAAATTGGGACAGATGGCTGGAACCCCTCTTATTGCTGCGCAGGTCCCCAAGCCTCCACGGGTTTTCCCCTTCGAGCTTCTTTACGGACGCCAACCCGGGGTTTTGGACGTCCTGAAAGAAACTTGGGAGGACGGACGTCGGAGAGTAAAACGAAATTAATATGTCTTGGACCTGAGAGCAAAACTCCATACACTGGGCGTCTCTATGGAGAATTTGCTGCAGGCCCAAGGCAGACAGAGCCAGTCATATAACAGGGGAACTAGGCTACGAGAATTTGCACTGGGAGATAAAGTGCTCGTTTACTACCCACCTCTAGCTCCAAATTATTAGCAAAGTGGCAAGGACCCTTTGAGGTCACACAGCGGATAGGGGATCTCAATTATGAAGTAGTACTGAACGGATCGGGAACCTGCAGCCAAATTTACCACCTCAACCTCCTCAAAAATGGAGTGCGGAGGCGTCAGTGCTGTTATCGGCGGCAGTGAGCGAGAGAGGAGGATCTCGGGCCAGAAGCGTTTGTCAAAGAGAAATCCTGCCCTGGCCCCAGGGGATCACCTCACCCTGCAGCTCACTGACATCGGGCGGTTGCAGTCGAATTTGCCGACTTGTTTTCGCCTCTGCCGGTGCATCTAATTTGATTCAGCACCATATTGAGACCGAGCCGGCGTGGTTCAGCCCGGCCATATAGATTACCTGAACACAAAAAAAAGGTAGTTCAGGCGGAATTAGAAGCTATGCTAGGGATGGGAGTAATCGAGGAGTCCCACAGTGATTGGCGAGCCGATAGTTTTGGTGCCTAAAGCGGACGGCTCAGTGCGCTTTTGTGTGGACTATCGCAGGGTGAAGCGCAGTGTCAAAGTTTGATGCTTATCCAATGCCACGGATTGCGAGTTGCTCGATCGGTTAGGCACGGCTCGTTTTATTCGACACTGGACTTAACAAAGGGATATTGGCAGATCCCTTATCTCCCATGTCAAAGAAAAAACAGCCTTCACCACGCCGTTTGGATTGCACCAATTTGTGAGCGCTTCCGTTCGGTTTGTTGGGCACCGGCTACGTTTCAGCGCCTCATGGATCGGTGCTAAGACCCCATGCTGCATATGCGCTGGCCTATCTGGATGATATTATCATCTATAGTGGAGACTGGCAGCGCATATGGAGCATGGAGGCGTCTTGGGCGCTGGAGCAGGCGGGCTAACGGCCAATCCGAAGAAGTCGCAGTTAGGGGTGGAGGTAAGGTATCTGGGCTTCCACTTGGGTCACGGGCAGGTGCGTCCCCAAATTGACAAGGCGGCAGCGATTGCAGCCTGCCCCAGGCCCAAGACCAAAGGAGGTGAGGCAGTTCCTGGGGCTGGCGGGATATTACAGGAGGTTTATCCCTGACTATTCGGACCTCACCAGCCCGCTGACTGACCTCACTAAAAGGGGTACCAGATACGGTCCAGTGGGCGGAGCAGTGCCAACAGGCTTTCACCCGGGTTAAGGCTGCCCTGTGTGGCGGACCGCTCCTGCACTCTCTAACTTTTCTCTCCCCTTTTTTGCAGACTGCAGCGTCGGACAGGGGCTGGCAGTCCTGTCCCAGGAGGTGGAGGGGTGGACCCGGCGGTGCTGTACATTAGTCGAAAGCTCTCAAAGAGAGAGACTAAGTACAGCACCATAGAAAGAGTGTTTGGCCATCAGGTGGGCGGTTCTCACCCTTGCATTACCTCCTGGGGCGGAGTTCACCCTCTGCTCGGACCATCGCCCCTCAGTGGCTCCACCGCATGAAGGATACCACGCGAATCACTCGTTGGTATCTGGCTCTGCAGCCGTTTAAGTTCAAGGTGATTCACAGGCGGGGCAGATGGCTGTGGCCGACTTCCTCTCCAGGAATGGGGGGGAGCTGCAGGCGGATGGCTCCCGGCCTGAGTCGGGCGGTGGGGGTATGTGGCGGAGGCGTGGTTCAGCGAGGTCTCGACGGGAGAGAGAGTGAGGAGACGGCGGTGGTAAGTGGCTCAAGTGAGAACAAGTAACACCTGCTTCGTTGCAGTGATTGGCGTGGGGAATCGGCATTTAAGCCGCTGAACCGGCAGAGACCGAGAGAGCTGAGGACTCGTGGGAGGAAGCAGCAGACTTGGGAGAGACCGTAACCAGAATAGTGTTCAGTGAGCGTGATTGATCGCATGTGGCGAGTTTTGTTTTCTTTTGAACTAATAAATATTCCCACGAGCCTCAGAAGCCGACTCAGTCCTCCTTCCTTCTCAGCTGATCCTGAGCTTAATATCTCTACAACCATATGAAGAACCTTTACATTTCACAAAAGGCACAAAAGACAACCTCAGCAAAAACTTACCTTGCAATTCAATATTTGTCAATATTTGTTCAATATGCAGTTTGGAGCCCTGTAGCCCTGATTCAGAGTGTGAAATGGTTTATTTTGTATAAGTGAAATAATATTTACACAAATAATTCACCTGCATGGCATTTATTTTGCATAATTTCATCACATCTCACCTCAGTGTCTCCAGTTGATAGTTTGGATCCTGTAGTAAATCACTGAGCTGCTTCACTCCTGATTGTCCAGGATCATTTCCTGTGAGATCCAGCTCTATCAGGTGTGAAGGGTTTGATCTGAAGCCAGAGCTTTATAACCTTCTTCAGTGATTCTGCAGTCTGAAAGTCTAGAACAAAAACAAAAATAAATTACAGTTGTCCTAAAACTGACCTGAATAATGTAAATCCCAAGAATTATATTTAATTCCTTGTACAAATGTGTTGGAAGTTAGTTGAAAAAAAAAAAACTGTTCAGTGACTATAGAGGCATAGAGAACTTTAATCTTTAATATGTTAGACATCAACCTCACTTTCAGGCTTCCAACTATCTAAAAGTCTTTTCACAACATACAAGCCACCTAAAAATGGTTCAACATTAAAGTTTTGGAACTAAATGGTCAAAACTGGAAAAATAAATAAATAAAAAAAATCACCCACAGTGGTGTGAAACACTAATAAACAATTATAGGACCATCCCCATTTGCTCCCTCAAAAGGACTAGGCCTTTATCTATCTTACCACATATAATCTTAAAATAACTGTAGATTATCAGATCTCACTTTCCTCCAGCTATAACAGACTGGTCTAAATTCTTACTCAACAAACAGTAGGACAGCAACTGATTAAAACACTATATTATAATTTACAATAAAGAAGAACAGCACCATTTAAGTGCTAACTCTAGAATATCTGCATATATAGAGACGTCTGTATCCAGTTACTGTACTCATAATAATTACAATTACAAGCATTACATGTACAATTTGAATCCAACAACACATATATTGACAAAATATTTCAGTCAGAGTTTGTATGCTTCCTATCAAGCTCTATCCGTTTAACACACATGCATGAGTTTGCACCCAACGTGAGTTTGAGCATGAGTTTACTCCACAAACAACTCAACTTGGAGCACTTTCTCAGTTAATAAACACTCGATCTGATTCCCTGGAGAAAATCATAGGAGAAAACACACGCTAGCATTACCAACATGAAGGAGGCAATAAATGAAAACACCAAGCAAATCACAAGTGTCAAAGAACAATCGAATTTATGAGCGAGGAAGTTAACTGTCTGAAAACCAAGTGCAGTGGAGTCCAAGATGGGCAAAATGGAGCAGACTACCTCTGAGCAGGAGAGAAGACTAGCACATCTGGAAAGTTATTCGACGTTGGAATTTAAGAATTACGGAGTCCCGAGAAGGAGAGAGAAGATGTTCCACTACAGGTGATCCAGTTGTGTCAGCGACTCCTGCCAGAGGACAGAGACAAACTTCCGAACGCCATTGATATTGTACACCGACTTGGTCTGAAGCAGCCGAACAAAACTAGAGGAGTTATTGTTCAATTTACCTCCCGATTTTATCAGCGACGCTGTGTGTGCAGCAAAGGAGTCTACTTTTCTCAGGGAAAACGGCCTGAAAATATCTGAGGACTTATCTCCTGCAGATAAAGAGGAGAAACAAATTATGGCCGGCAGTGGAAAAAGCAAGACAAAATAATAAGCTGCTTACTTTATTGGAGGTAGGCGCTTTTAGAAGGAATTGAAATATTCCCTCCAGCCTGAAACTTCATTTAGCTGACCTGATATACATGAAACTTGTTTCACTTTGTGCCGAAACCGTGGGTTAACGAGAGGCTATTTAATTTAGAGATTGTTGCCCTTAGGTTTAATTTATTTTTTCCCTTAAAAGAAGGCAAAGTCCAAATATATATATTTATTTTTAGTTGGTATTTTGAAGGAATTTATTATAATTACTACCATTCTAAGTTATAATTACTTATATAATTTTGAGAAAAAGATACTATGGAGATCTGTTTTGTTTTTTTTGTTTTTAATTATAACTTAGAAGGCAATCTAATCTCAGGAATATGTTTTGTATTTCTCCTTGTGGAGGAAAAAAAAAAACTAAGCCAACAACATTGATGGTTTTATTATTATATTGGCTGTATTTACACTACATAAATAAGAAATCTGAAATTAGAAGACAAAAGACTACTCATGTTCTATAGATGTTGATGTCTAAATTCTGAATTGCACTACTTTATTTGTATTAATATAGAGTTTGCTGTTCTCATCATTTTACGTGGTTAACACATTTTCAGAGACCAATATACTCTACTTCTGTTGTAGACCTTTCTTTTTTCCTTTATGTCTCTATCTATAATTTCTTTCAACACTAGAGGGTTAAGAAACATTACAAAAGGAAAGCAATTTTTTGTTTCTTAAACAATTTAAGTGTGACTTTTGTTTTTGCAAGAATGCCACTCAACCAAAGAGGATTGTAATTTCTGGAGATCTCAGTGGGGATCTGATTTATGGATGGCTCATGGAACAAGTAACTCAGCTGGTGTCTGTATTCTTAAAACCGCTTTTGATGGGAAGATTGTATGTTCTAATTGTGATCCTGGTGGACATTATATTTGTCTTGTATTGGAAATTTCGAATGTAACCATTATTATTGTTAATATTTATGGGTTTAATCAACAAAAAAATAATGAAAAACTTATTGATCAAGTGGAAGAACGTGTTAAATTTGCTAACCAAATATCCAAATTCTTATTTAGTTTTCGGAGGGATTTTAATGTAGCTTTGGATAACGCCTTAGACAGATGGCCTCCAAAGTCTCCTGATAATTCTAGTTTGTACTTAAAGAGGTTTATGCAGCGATTTTCTTTACTTGACAGTTGGAGAGAAACTCATCCTTCTCAAAAACTATTTACGTGGAACAAAAATTTCTTCTCAAACCAATCAGATATCGATATGTGGCTTATCTCTAGAGATTTAAACAATGTATCTTCTGATATTATTCCATCACCACTTTCTGATCACAAATGCATCTCTATACGCATTCCTCTATCAAATACTGCTAATTTACATAAAACTACCTCATATTGGAAGTTGAATATTTCATTGCTTAAGTATAATGAAGTAAAGGATAAAATTAATTTCATAATAACTAATTATTTGGAAAAAGCTAATGAGGAAAACAATTTTTGTAGTAATTGGGAATTGATGAAACATGAAATTGGTAAATACTTGCTACTTTTAGTAGCAAATTGGCTAAAAGAAAAAAATGAAGAGAACATTATAATATATAAAATCTCAAATCTTCTATCTAAAATGGTTCTGTCTAAAGCTGAAAAAGTTGAGCTTGTTCAGCATCAAAATGTTCTAGATGAGTTTTACAAACAAAAGGCTCAGGGAGCATTTGTAAGATCACGAAAAGATGGATCGAGGAAGGTGAGCAAAATTCTTCATATTTTTTAGACTAGAAAAACAACAAATGAAAACAAATTTGATTGGAAAGCTACTAATCAATGGATCTCTCTGTGAAGACCAAAAGGCCATTGCAAATTTTGTGCTAAATTCTATCACGATTTGTACACCTCTAAATTTAACAAACAACATGCTCATGATTTTTTGAGTCATTATTTTCCATTAATCAATTAAGTAACACTGATCAAAACATTTGTGATTCTCCCATTAACTTAAAAGAAATCGAGGAAGCAATTAAATCTTTAAAATGAACAAGTCCCCTGGTACAGACGGTCTAACATCAGGATTCTATCATATGTTCAGTAAAACATAGCCCCTTTTTGTTAAGCGTATTTAAGGAAAGCATAAATAAATCGTTTCTTCCACCCACATTATGCCAAGGGCTGATCACTTTAATTCCCAAGCCAAGTAAAAATATGACTTTATTAGATAATTGAGTCCAATAACATTGTTAAACAATGATTATAAAATAATTGCTTTAGTACTGGCTAAAAGATTAAAGGGAGTGTTACCTTCTATTATTGATGAAACACAATCTGGCTTTATGCCAAATAGACATATATCTAATAATATAAGATTAATATTAGATATTTTAGATTATTCTGATTTAATTTCTAATGACAGCTTTATCTTTTTTTTAGATTATTATAAAGCATTTGATACTTTGGAACATGGTTTTTATTTCAAGCACTTCAAAAAATTGGTTTTGGTGATTATTTTTGTAAGATGGTTAAAATGTTATATGTAAATGGAAATAGTTCAATTAAACTGAAAAGCGGCACCTCTCCCAGGTTTTCTCTAAATCGTGGTGTTAGTCAAGGATGCCCAGTGTCTCCTTATCTGTTTTTAATTGCAGTGCAATTTCTCAATTTACATATTAAAAGCAGTAACCTGAAAGGAATCACTGTTGGAAATGCAGAATTAATCATTAGTCAGTTGGCTGATGACACAGCATTGTTTTTGGAAGATTCCTCTCAAATCCCAGTAGCCTTAAATATCCTTCAGTCATTTTCTAAAGTTTCTGGTTTAAATCTCAATATTGATAAATGTAAATTATTTCCCATTAAAATTGTAATCTCTCTTTAATATGTGGCATAGCTGTTAAAAGCACTGTTAAATATCTTGGTATAGAAATAACTAAAGAAAAAATAGATGTACAACAAACTTTAATCCGATTATTGAAAAACTAAGAAAAAACTTAATTGCTGTCTTCAAAGGGATCTATCTATTAAAGGAAGAGTTTTGCTCACTAAGCCTGAGGGACTTTCAGCCTCTCTTATGCAGCACAATCTCTATATGTAGATAAGCCTACATGTAAATTGATTGATGGAGCTCTAACAGATTTTGTCTGGAAAAATAAATGCCATTATATGAAGAAATCTGTAATTTTAAATTCTTACGACAAAGGTGGTTTAAACTTTATTGATTTTAGTTCCTTAAATTATACTTTCAAAATAAATTGGCTTCATCGATTTTTGAAAAATCAAGACTCCATCTGTAATATTTTCCCTCAACAAACTTTTTCATATATTGGAGGTATACAATTTTTATTGATGTGCAACTAACTTATCAAAAACTTATCTAACTTATCAAAATTCCTATCAAACTTTCAAATTTCCACCAACAGGTTCTTTTGGCATGGGCTTTAATATATAAACATAATTTCACTCCCATAAATTCTTTATTTGGAACAATCAGAATATTTTATACAAAAATAGAACTTTATTTTTTGATCGAGTGGTTTAATAATGGATTACTTTTAGTTTGTCAGTTATTTAATGACAAAGGATTACTAATGAATTATGCAGAATTTCTTTCAGAATACAACATGCCAGTTACTCCCAAAGAATTTGCAATAGTTATGGGAGACAATACCATCAGGAATTTGTATGCTTTTAAAACTACAAACAATCTACTACAATAAATATTGCTTTCCCTGAGCCAGTAGACACTGCAATAGGTCAAATATGTTTTCAGGAAAAAGAGATAGAAATAAGAAAGTTAGATCCCTTTTACTGAAGATATTATCTCAATATCTCCTGCAATCTCTTACTGGAATAATTTATTTAAAATGTAAAGTGGAAAACGATTTGGTCTTTACAACAAAAATATTTTCTCACCAATAAAGTGAAAGAAGTATCATTTTAAATTCTAAATAAATTTGACCCTGTTAATTATTTTATGATTAAATATAAAAACAATATTGAGACAAGATGCTCATTCTGCCAAGTTCACACAGAAACTGTTTTTCACTTATTTTGGACATGTTCCTATGCTGAACATCTATGGAAAGATGTGGAAACATTTATTAAAACTAATATCCAAAAAGACATATCTGTTACTTTTAAAGATATTATTTTTGGACACTTTGATTCTGATTCAAATAACAACAAATCTTGTTTTGTTATAAATTTAATTTATTTTCTTGGCAAATTCTATATCCATAAATGTAAATTCACCAACAACAAACCAATTTTTCTTTTTTTCGGAAAGAATTAAAATGTATCTTAATACTATTTCATCCTCTGTAAATAAGAAAGCTAGAAAAACAACTTCAATTTGTAATGACTTTAATTTGTATACTCTACTTGAAATATAAATCAATATCTTAACCTCATGTTCTTTTTTTATTTTTCATGTTAGCAATTGTTAAATTGTATGTTTGTTTTGTATATTCAGATGACATATTGTTGATACATATTGTGTACTCTACACAAAGTTGTATATAATTGATGTCATCTTTGTATTGTTTGCATTCACAAAAAAAAAAAAAAAAAAAAAAAAAAGAGATGTAAGCCACATGTGTGGATTGATTCAACGCTCCGTGACCGTGTTGGATTCCCGCAGTGCGAAAGAACCGCGCTGGATTTCACTGTGGAGGAATTGCGTCATCGGGGAATCTGCCTTCACGAGGAAAAAAAGAAAGAAAGATTTGTTCATCGTTCATTTCTGCAAAGAATCGTAGGAGTCAAATTCATTCACACAAACTGAACTGAGTCAAATTCATTCACACAAACTGAACGGAGTCAAATTCATTCACACGAACTGATTGATTGTTTATTTTTCTATTTTGATTTTCATTTATATACTGATTTTGTGTTTCTGGATTGATTTCGATTGGATAAGAATGATATATTTTGTTCTCAAATGGTGATTTTGAAAAAGGGGCAAAGTCATTCTCAGAGTGAATGTGTGATTTGAATTGAAAGTGAAAGATAAAGATTACATTGAATGATCAAGTTCGGTTCATGAACTTACTGTTTCATTCATTCATTTTATTATTATTCATTAATTGATTCTCTTCCATATTTTATTTTATTTATGGTATATATATATATATATATATATATATATATACATTTTTTAATCCAGTTAGTACTGAGGCAACTATTTAAACAGTGCAGACACATTTAAGATTATTGAAACATTTTTTTTTTTTGTTATGCAGCGTGTAAGACCTAACACGTACTCAAATATTAATATAAGTTGATGTTTCATTTGTATTTGTAGCAACCAGTAGATATTTTTTTTTCTTTTTCTTTTTTTGGGTAGTTTACTAGTTCAGCTTACATATAATTAGCTGAGGTATGGTAATTGTATTTGGTGCTGTCTGGGAAGGGCTCGAGCTCGGAATTGCCGAAGTTAAAGTACCTTCCGTATATTGTAAAGTGAACTTGAAGTGAGGAGATGGGGTGGAGGAGGATGCTGATAAACCTCAATGGATAGAGGTAAGTCAGCATATTTATACTGTGGGATTGATTACTGATTGTGGTCCACCTGTGATGATTAGGCTAAGTATCTGCGCTCCTCCGAATCTTCATGATATACATTTCACCTAGTTCACGCTACATATAATTAGCTGAGGTATGGTATGTATTTGGGTGCTGTCCAGGAAGGGCTCGAAGTCCGGAATTGTCGAGCTAGAGTTACTCCAAGAGGCAAATGTACAGGAGGACAGCTCGCCAGTTTATAAGAATGTCCCCAAAGCAGAAGTAATGCTGGGGCTGATTTGGTTTCTGAGAGTTACTCGTTGTCAGGCTGGAAGGGCCCTCGTACATCGGAGGGAAGCACTTGGCGTTGAGAGAGTAGGCCCCACAGCTGCAGCTAGTGAGACTACTGGTTGTTGAAGTCGCCGTGGTAGGGGCTCGGGCGATGCTCAACTGGAGTTTTTGCGTTGGATCGGTGAGCCCTGCGCGTAGCCGATGAGGAGGCGGCGTGGTTGTGGTGCCCGACCCGGGAGGGACCCGAGTTGCCTCGACCGGAGAAGGTACGGTGTGCGTCGAGGCCCTACTGGCTGATAGCCCTGCTATTCAGTGGGTGAAGGGCCTAAGCTGACCGAGAGGCCCATGAAGCCTCGACAGGAGATTGAGACTCAGGATGACGGCGTCTGGGTCCTCTCGGTTAGGCAGATAAAAGCTTTGGGCCAGCCGACAAGGAGGACTCTGGCAACATCCGAAGGGAGATCCCGACTCACGCATCGGCTGGATGAGATTCACTGCGGCTGGCAGATAGGCCCGTCCGGGAGACCTCGCCAGAGCGTCTGAAGGAGCGCGCGCGACAGGGGTAAGCCTCGGCGGACGGGAGGGTTGGAAAGGAAAACCCGACTGGGAGGACTCTCTGCAGCATACGATGGGGCCTCAAACTCAGAACATCGAGCGGGTAAGCCTCGCCAGACGGGTTAAAAGATGTGAGAGTAGCTGAGGGTAGCTTTTTTGCAGGATTTGGCGAGAGGCAGAACTCGTAGCCGGACGGTTAAGCCGCCTACGCAAATGGAAAGGTAAGTTGTGTGGCCGAGAACTGTTGCCGGCGTTCGAAGGGAGACACACATCGAACGGTAAGCCTCGCCGACCGTAGGGTGGAAAGCGTAAAGCAAGTCTGACCAGGAGGCTCGCCAGCGTCGAAGGAGCACACATCGAAGCGGGTAAGCCTCGCTGACCATAGAAAAGGAAAAGGTAAGGTTGTCTAACCGGAGGCTCGCCGGCGTCCGAAGACACGCGCATCGAACGGTAAGCCTCTCGGATGGCGGACAGAAAAGGTAACGATAGGTGGCCAGGAGGCTTTGCCAGCGTCGCGGGGACAAACTGGGTAGACTCGCAGGCCGTAGGTTGGAAAAGGTAAGTTTGGGTGGTCTAGGCTGTCGTCGCGTTTAAGGGAGTTTCTACTCCTGGCAAGAGACGGTTTAGCTTGGTGACCATAGGAAGGAAGGAGTTATTTGTGTGTAGGTACTTGCAGCATTTAAGCAGCTTGCTTGTAGGTTAGTAACCCGAAACACACAGTAGGTCGTGGTTGGCGCCAGGGAGGCTGTCGCCGGTCCGATGGGAGCACTCACATCGGACGGGTAAGCTCGCTGGCCAAGGGTGGAAAAGGTCAGGTTGTCTAGCCAGGAGGCTCGGACCGGCGTCCGATAGGAGCTTAGCTCCAGGAATCGAAGCGGGTAAACCTCTCTGGCTGAAGGACGGAAAGGTTGTCCGGCCGGAGGCTCTTACCTGTCCGACAGGAGCTTAGCTCCCGGATAGAACGGTTAAGCCTCGCTGGCCAAAGGCGGAAAAGGTAAGGTTGTCTAGCGGAAGCTCTCTACCAAGCGTTAGATGGGAGCCTTAACTCCATGCGTTAGCGGGTAAACTTCTCCGTCACGAAAGACAGAAATGGAAAAGCAGGTAGCGGGGCTTTCACCTACGTCCGAAGGGGAGTGTGAGCTCCAGGCAACGAAGCGGGTAAGCCTTGTTGGCCGCAGAATGGAAAAGGTGAGGTTGTCTGGCGGGAGGCTCGTCAGCATCCGATGGGAGCTCAAGCTCTTGGCATCGAAGAGAAGCCTTCCGCCATAGGATTGAAAAATGTAAGGTTATCTGGTCGGAGGCTATGGCCAGCATCCGGTGTCTTTTATTTATTATTTATTTATTTATTTTCTATATTTATTTGTATTTTCATTTATTATATTTATTAAAATTTAGACACCAGATGGGTAGTCTCTCCAGCCATCGGAGGAAAATTGAGATTGTTTTATCTGCTGAAGAGCCCGTTAGTGTTGTGAAAGCGTAACTTGCGGTATTGAATGGGTACATCTTGCCATCGAAGGGAAAATTTATTTGGGCTGCAATGTACTCATTGGTGTTCGATAGGTAAATGTCGCTTTTTTTTTTTTTAAGTCGGGTAAGCTGGTGGTTGGATGGAAAGTCCAAGATTGATTAAGTGGGAAAGCATCTGGCAGGATTTGAATATTTCGCTTGTCAAAGCGAGTAAGCTTTGCTGATAGTTGAATGGAGAAGGCAAAGGTTGGTTCAACCGGGAGCCCTCTTGCAGCGCCTGGCAGGAGTTTGATACTAAGGATGATTTATAATAGTTGAATGGAGAAGGCAAAGGTTGGTTCAACCGGGAGCCCTCTTGCAGCCTGGCAGGGAGTTCGATACTAAGGATGATTTATTTGTTACGAGGGTAGACGCTGTGAGGCTTACTTGGATAATTGTTTAGCACATCCAATGAGCTGCTTCCGATAATGAGTCCAAAAAATCTTGGTGCAGTCATAGTATCCGAAATTAAAGCTGCAAAAATAAATTAGGATTTCCTGTGCCAGTGTACCCCAAATGGGTGCCATGTATCGGCGATGTGGTCATTGTCAGCACGTGAGATCGATGGTAATATCGACGATGTAATCGTGCATGGGTGGAGTAAGAGAAAGATTCTTTATACTGTCTGAGCTTACTATTTACCATTTTGACCATGCAGGTGCAAAAGAGCCTATGGAATCGCCATAATCAAAAAAAAATATATATACTTTCGAAGTACTGATACACTGGTATTAAGTATAAATACTATATTTAAATACTGCTAGTTCATGTAGTCGGCACTCACGATCATCTGCTTGTCCAATGATTTTTTTTTTTTAACCTACGGGCTCACATCGTCCTTTGAGGGCACGGCGAGCGGAAATGCAGTGCTGAGATGGGATAACGGGCGGTTTGATTAATTAAGGTAGGCCGAATTAAGGTAGCGCCTAATGATTATTATAAAACGTTGGTTGGAGAATGGGCCTAATCATCGCTTGGCTATTGTCGATACATGATGCTATCACGCAACCTCAGATGCATGGCATGCCTTTAGGCGGAGGTGATGTGTGGTATTTTTTTTTTTTATATATATTTAAGTGTAGGAAGAGGCTCTGGGAGCAGGCAGCTGCAACAGCAGTGGGGAGAACGGGGAAAGGCTCCTCAGGGAGCAGACACTGCTCGGCAGTGTGGAGGTACAGGAAGGCTCCTCTGGGAGCACACTCTGCTGCAGTGAGGGAGGTGTAGGAAGGCTCCTGCGGAGCAGACACCTGCACAGCAGGGAGAAGGTGTAGGAAGGTCCTCTGGAGCAGACACTGCACACAGTGAGGAGGTATAGGAAGGGCTCCTGCGGAGCAGCACCTGCGCAGTGGGGAGAACGAGACCTATGGGGATGCAGGAACCAGGAAAGAGCTCCTGCGGGAGACAGACAGCGCTGCAGGAGCACCTGGGGGGAGCATCTGGGGAGAAAGGCTCCTCGGGAGCAGACACTGCAGCGCAGTGGGGAAGATACGGAGCAGCTCTCTGGGGAGCAGAGCCCACAGCCGGCAGGTGGGGAGATACAGAAAGGCTCCTGCAGGAGCAGACACTGCTGCAGTGGGGAGATACTGAGGAAAGGGCTCCATCGGAGAAGCAGCACTGCGCTGCGAGTGGGGAGATACGGAAAGTGCTCGTACTGGGAGCAGACACCGCAGCGGTGGGGAGGTACACTAGGAAATGCTCCCTGGAGCAGACACCTGCACTGGCAGGTGGGAGATACAGAAAGGCTCCTGCCATGGCGCTGAGAACTCTTGAGCGTGGGAGAGTATAGGAGAAGTTTATCACTTTGTGATGAGGACATGCTGCAGGAGGAGGACATGAAGGCTACTGTGTTAAGCTAGCATGATTAGATGTTGCCTTGGGAAGAGTACCAGTGTTGTCTATTTGATGGGGAATAAAAAATGGTTCTGTGGATAGCTACTGTTCCATGCTAGCATTTGTTGCCCGAGCTCTTTGGCGATTCCTCAGGAATAGGCTTGTTCACCTGTATTATGACTGTGGAAAAGACTTTACATCTGATTTGCTCTGAAGGTTGCTTAGACGAAAGAATGATTATAGTGGTACAGTATTAAGAACGCATGTTTAGCGTATGGCATGGAACTGTTGGACCCAACAAGGTTAACAAGATGTTTTGTTCAGTCTTTCTAAGATCGTTGATCGAACATTGATCCATAGCAGTAACTTAGCTTTACCCGCTTCAAGAATAGCAATAGTTTTTGGCATGATGGAGAAATTAATACCCAAAATATGTTTCTGTTCAGAATTTTTGATAGATATACAACATTTGTCCTTTGGACTCAACACTTTTGGCTTATCCGTCAGGATAGGAATGAGTTTTGAACTGATGGAAAATTAATACTGGAATTATGCTTTTATGCGAAATAGTTAAGTCAGTATTATAAAAGCCAAAGTGCGTTTAAAGGACTTCAACTGTGATCTTGCGGTTATACCAGGTCTAATAAAGGTATGGTTTTAGCTCATGCTAGTGAAACAGAAACAAGACGGGCGTTTAGATATTGCAGGATGAAGTGAAGGTAATAAGCGTCCTAAGTTATGTGCTATTGTTCAAGATGAAATTTTAAAAGATTAACTTCTCAGGTTTTCCGAGACTTATTGTGAACCTTACATGGTCGATGGTACATTTACGTGCAGTTTCTATCCTGCGATCAAAGGCACGAGAGGCATAATAACTATAATTAGCATTTATTTTAAGTGATCACGCCAGGTGAATGTCAAATAAGTCCCTAAAGACATTTGGGTCCTACTCAAATGACTTAGAGCAAAATAGAAAATCTTTAATTAGAATAAGCATACCTTAAGCTAGGAGCTTTATATAAAGAGAGCTTTTTTAACCATGGTCTTAGCATCATTATGGCTGGAAGTTAGATATAAGCGACTGGCGGTAAGGCGTGAGTGTACAAAAATAATATATAGGTGCATTCTTATTTGTAGGAACAAGCAAGTAAACTAAATTCATTAAAGACAACTCGGTTTGAGATAAATGCCGTGATTATGCAACAAAATGCAGCTCAACATAGGTTGCTGAGAGAAGTACATACCAAGCGTCAGGCAGGTTTATACTGAAAGGCTCTTTCCCATGGTCTTTAGCTGATATGGCTGGAGAAGCAGTGAAATATAACCGTAATGCTGATGGATAATCAGCGATGAGTTAAAAATATGCATCAGGTGCAGTCCCGATGAAGGCTAGTATTGTAAGTCCGAATTATGTAATCAATCAATCCATGTTTATGGTAAGCACCGCTAATTGTGCAAAAACCGATTGTAAATGCGTTACTAGGAAGAGTCAAGCTAACTTTGTATACTGAAAGCTTTGCATCAACGACTTTAGCTAATGGCCTGAAGAATCAAGCATTAAATAATAATAATCCTTTAGCGCTTGAATGTATTATCTCTGCTAGAGAAGTGGCTCATCATCTCGGCGAACGGTGGTAGGTGACGTTCGGAATTCTTTGCTGAATCCGACACCTGGATCGAGCTTGGTGCGGCTGATGAGTATCGCACTAAGTTACGAGTTACGGTCTATTGCCAAAACATGGTGAAATACACTCTAGATGAGTAATGGCTGAAGCTGTTTGCAAAAGATTTAGCCGCAAAACTGTCTTATAAATGCATACACTCTTGAATGCGAAACTGCGTGATGTGATAGAGCAATCCACATGCTGAAGAATGGATAAGTAAGCACTGTTTTTAAGCCGTCTGCTGAATGTACTTAGATTGGGTCCCTAGAGAAGTGCCTAATACTGCACCTCGGCCGGAATCTCCGTGAAAGCTACCATTGATCTTTCGTGTAATCCAGCGACGCGAAAGTTCGTAGTGGCTGACTTGTGTGTACGAAACAGAGCAGTTTCGAGTCTACAGCTGGTCTATAGCACGAGATGTGTTTGCTTTGCATGAATGAGTTCTGCGATGCCTTTAATGCTGCTCAACTGGACGTTTGGCATGGCAGAAATTATAAGATCTGATCCTAGCAAAAGCAGCAGGTCCTTATAAACTCCGCGATGTTAGCATCTTCGTGAGTGAAAAATGTGGTCTGGTGATAAGGTGACTGTCGAGGAACTCTAGTAATGCTGAGTTAAACCGCTTAATGGATAGAGGTAAAGTCAATATTTGATACTGGGGATTGCCAATTACTGGGTGATTGTGGTCCACCTGAGAGGTGATTAGTCGAAGTATCAGCCAGCTAGGCTCTCCCAACTTCATAGATAATTTCAGCAATTGAAATCCTACTGATGGTTTAGTCGCAAGACTAGAGAGAGAGCTTAGAAAATTACGGAAGTAAAGCATGAGCGATGCTTAGTTTGACAAAAATGGTGTGCCTTCAGTCCAACCTGCTTCTGAATAGTTTGATAACAGTATTTTATCTCTTTTCTTTCGTCTAATTTTTTCTTCCTTTCTTTTCTCCTGCAATGGACTTGTGCAAAGCGTATAATTTTAATCTTGGAAAGATCTGTAATGAACTGTACAAAAGTACGATCCAGGAATTCACTCACCTCTGGACGTGAGGAGATGTTTCGATCATCTTGATGAGGTGAAGAAAATAGAGTGGTTAGGTGACTGATTCTCAGGAAAACTTCTTTGTGAATTTCAGGAGGTTACTACCCTTTAATAGCGAAGAAGAATATTTGAATGCAGATTGCCCAAATGTATGGGGTGTTTTGCCACTAGAGGGTAGACAGATCGAAGATATGCAGCCTCAGTCTAGGTCTCCAACATCAATACAGAGTGAATATTCAGGTCAAATCTTGGATGATATGGCTGATCAGCTGTTGGTGCAAATAGAGAGTTTAGCACAACTTCACTGTGTAAATGTAAATGATCTAAGCCAGCAGGTTAGCACTAAGCTTGCACACAAAGCTGATGGTGCTGATAGGGGCCCTTCCACTTCAACCCCTGCTCCAAGAAAGTTTGGTAATGTAAAGCCAGCATTAATGCCTACTGTAGTGCCAGTTCGGTCCCAAAAGTATCTTTTGCGATCGAGCTGATTCACCTCCTGTGGAGAGGAACGCAACTGCGCATGAAACTCCTATCACTTTCACTATACCTCAGGACGTACAGCTTGTAGTGGTGGAACATGTGGTGAAACATGACTCGATTACCAGGGACATGTTCCCTCACCCCCAAGTTAAGAATGTTTTCTGGACATTGCCCCAAGCATAATGGGAAGTTGATTTCATCAGTGGAAATTGTATGCTAGGCAGTTACTCTCAGACACTTCTCTGATGGAGAGTCATAAGAGAAGGCATATTTTGGATAGTCTCCTTCCCCTGCTCTTAATGTTGCCCCTAGAAGTTGGTACAAATGCTACCAGAAACGTATGTGCAGGAGCTAGAAAAAGCTTATGGTAGTGTCACTGGTGGAGATGAGCTGTATATCCAGTTTATTGAACGCACCAAAACCGAGGTGAGAAGCCCTCTGATTATTTGAGGTGACTCCATTCCCTGATGCAGGAGGTGGTTGAAAAGAGAGGAGTGGTTGGCAAACATTCTAACACCTTGCTTCTCAAGCAGTTCATCAGAGGATGCTGGGATGAAGTCCTGATAACACAGTTAGGCTCTTAAAGATTTGCTATCAGATTCTTTACAGCCTGACTTGAGCTATTCCAGCTTGCTTTTCAAACTCAGGTCTTTTGAGCATAAGAAACAGCTTAAAGAGAACGTATGAATCACCATTTATGCATGCCTCCTGTAAGAGCGCAGAGCCAGTGCATATTACTGCCGATCAGGATTTGCAGCGAACACTGAGGAAGCACAGGCCAATCGGGCATTGTCAGAACGCGATACGAAGCTTGAAGCTGAGGTGGGTAAAGCAAAGGCACAAAAGCCAGTTTCAGTGAAGAAACTGCCATATGACCAACACCAGTCAATTGTGCCTAACAAGAAAATGGGCAGAAGGAAATCATCACACCCTGTGCCTCAAACTCAAGCTAAGTCACTGGCCATGAGTGGGTTTTGTTATCGCTGTGGCGAGGATTCTCATTATTTGCAACAGTGCACTAATCCAGTGAATGCGCCTTGGTGCAGAAAAAGTTGGTGCAGAGACATGAGCAAAGGAGTTGTCCAAATAAAGTGACAACACCCACTGCTCATTTAAACATGGAGTAGCCTCTGTTGTGGAACAAACTATTAAAGGAACTATTAAAGGCTATTAAAGGGGCTTAGTTGGAGAACCTTGGGAAAGTATGGTTTGGGTGGACTGGAATTGAGTGTTGTTGTCTAATTGACACTGGGTCCCAGGTGACTTGTGTAGCTGAGTCTTTCTACAAGCAGTATTTACAGCGTGAGAGGTGTTAGCCCCATGGTAGAATTACTCTCGGGTTGAGGGGGCTCTGGGCAATTAGTCCCTTATCTTGGATACATTGAAATAGATGTGCAATTCCCAAGTCTGCTTGTGGGACAGATGCAGTGGTTGCCGACTAGCGCTGGTATGTCCAGATCAAACCTACAATGCTTGTTTGCCCTTGTTAGTGGGTGCAAATGTTCTCCGTCAGCTTGTACAAGATTTTAATATGCTGCAGGGAAAAGAATACCTACTGCAAATGCCGATTAGCACAAACTGGAGGGCTGACGTATTCTCCAGCAACTTTTCAGAGAACCATGGAGAAAGTCATGGCTGGTTTGAATTTGCAGGAAGTTATAGCTTTTCTTGATGACTTGATCATTTTCTCTGACACACTTGAACAATATGAGGCTAGGCTCATGAAGGTACTCCAACGTATCTCGCTTTTGGGCTGAAGTTAGCACTATCTAAGTGCAAGTTCTTTCAGACTTCAGTGAAGTATCTAGGGCATGTGATTTCGCTCAGGGTATACACCCTGACCCAGACAAGATTTCTGCTCTAACAGAATGGCCCATCCCAAAGACTGTTAGAGATCTGAGGTCATTCCTAGGCTTTGCTGGGTATTACAGGCGATTTGTTGAAAGCTACTTTCAGATAGTTAAGCCTCTGAATGGGTTATTACAGGGTGAATTCTCTACTAGAGGATGGTCAATATCATCTTACCGTGTTAGGAGTAAAGCGCAATCCCTAGTGGGAAATGGAATGATGAGTGTCAAGTTTCTTTTGACACTATCATTCAAAAGCTTCAACTCGCCTGTTCTAGGTTTTCATGGACTGGAAGTTACTGTACATTCTAACACTGACGCCAGCTGTCACTGGCAGGGCGCTGCTTTATATCAAGTTCAAGATGGAAAGACAAGAGTGATTGCCTATGCCAGTCGCTGTCTTTCTAGGAGTGAGAAAACTACCCAGTGCATAAGCTAGAGTACTTAGCCCTTAAATGGGCTGTGTGTGAAAATTTCACGCATTTCTTGTATTGCACAAAGTTTACTGTGTTAACCGACAATAATCCATTAGTGTATGTGCTCACTACAGCTAAATTGGATGCGGCTGGCCATAGGTGGCTCGCTGCTCTGTCTATGTATGATTTTGATATTAAGTACAGAGCGGGCAAAACTAATGTAGACGGAGACGGGCTGTCACGCGTCCTCAAAACCACTTATGGATGATGCGGAGGCCATACAGATCGATGAACAGTAGCAAACTTGATAAGCAGAGCAGAATGTGCAGCAACTTTGATGTGCATGTTTTGAGTTTGAAAACATTGAGCATCATGCAATCAAAACTGTGTGTTTGCACATTCAGTGTGTTGCAGGATGCATGTCGATAAGCCGGTGAGGAGGGAGACCTGCTGGAAGGCAGAGTCATCCCAAATCCCTGTCGAGATGCTTCTTTGTAATGAGGATGTGGTTCCTGATGATTTGATAGAACCTGAGCACTGGCCTGGACAAACTACTTTACCAAGTATGACTCCCACCAATTGGTCCAAGTTACAGAGAGAGATATAGCCATCAGAAGAGTAATTGAGGGCTTGAGACGAAGAACCATATAAGTCCATATTTTCAATTTTGAATAATATTTTTTTTTTTTTATTTGGACTGAATATTATATTACTTTTTTTTTTTTTTACTTGAAGATAGACAACAAAAAGCTTCCCAATTCTAATGATACAGGATTTTTTAGTATCAATCTTAAAAATAAAAGTTAGAGTAATTTACATTTCTGGAATGTGGAAGAACAGTATATGTCCAGTTAATGTGGAATAACAGTATAAGTCCAATTAATCATATCAATTTAAACCACTGGAGATTTGATTCCTTTATCTTAGTTTTAATACAGTAACAGAACCTTAAAGAAAATATTAAGCATTTCTTTCTTTCAATTTTTATTTTTGCCAACGTAAATCACAGAACAAAAACGCGCATAAATCGGTACTAACAATGAACAATACATAGGCCTACTTATGTACAGAAAATAAACGCCAGTACAAACAAACCGTACATATAATAAACAATAAATACAAACAATAAACAGTAATAATGGTAAACAATACATATTTACAATAGAGACATACATCATCTTCATTCCATTCTGGTTCTATATGCTAGTTTACCATATACGTCTTCCTTTTTGGTTCTAAATAAAATAAAATAAATACCTATATATTCATATTATACAACATAAGATAAGGCATACAAGAAAAGCTACAACTACTTTTATGATTAATTTCACACAATATACACAATATATCCCACCTTTCCCTGCACATGACCTACACATACCAGGCTACTCTTCACATTCTAATGTCCCATAAAATGCTTGGGCCTCGCTGGCATGTAGGCTAGCATTTTCATAAGGTCACGGTGCTTCTCCTTCTTGATGGGCAAAGGGTCCTCGTAGCACGAGCATAGCGGGTGGAGAACAAGGGAGCTGGAGGTGGTTGATTCTTCCTCTGTTTGGTGATCAGCCAATGCTTCCATCCCTCAGAGGCTGTGGCTCCCTTTGTGTGGACACACCATGGATCAGTAGCTGAAATCATGATTCAACAAGAAATTCAATAATGATTCTTCCTTCACACACATATTCCCAACACTGTTAATCTCAGAAAACCAGTTTAGTTTTAGTCTAGTTCTTTAGTTCTTTACCTGTCACTTTCAACCACATCATGGATGGTATTAGGAAGCCAGGTGGATGCTTTAATGTTGCATCAGGGAGCTGCCTGAAGTCCGACATTTCATCTCATACTTTAAATGGATGCAGCTGCCTGGCTCCACGGATCATCTCGGCGACATCGCTGGGGTGTGGAGTGTGGACACCTTACGCCTCTTGTCTAGCGTGGCAAATGAACGGTCACAGGGAAGGAAGGAGTGACCAGACACCATGAACTTCTGCTCTATCTGACTGAAGTACCCTCTAGATACTGAGTAGGGCCATGAGGTTTAGGACTCGCCAGTTGTTGTTCTGCCCACAGCATCGGTCACTATAGATGATGAGCTTCCGCCTTTGCCTGGACTAGGGGAGCAAAGATGTTTCTGCCCACTTCAAAAGACAGCTTGCCACCTCGATGGAACCTCTGTGAGCGATGCCCTCATGCCAGAGGCACATTGTAGGAGGATTGTCAGTGCCCATCTCCTGGATACAGAGGTTGTAGTTGGCCAGCGCGTGATAGTACACGCTGGAGTGTGTCAGGTTTCGGTACACTACCCCTGCATGTCGATACAAATGACGGGCAGTCATCATTGGCTTTGGCCCACTCTGTGTCAGCCTGCAACTGGGTGTATGCTTTTTCAGCTTTCCCGTGGTGAAGCTCACTCTTGGCTGTGATCTTCAACCTTTCTCCATCTGTTGTAGTAGCTACTAATTTTGAGAACAGGGCTCACATTTTGCACAAGTATCACTTCTTGGCTGCCCAAAACTGAGGTTTTGCTGCTTGAAGATGTCCCTATAGAGCCAGAACTTTGCAGTGGATGCTGGATTGTTTTCCTTGTACAGGCGGAACATGCGGAGCAGGTTTAAATCAGGGCTCAGGTACTCCCTCTCACATCTCCCTTCATCCGTGAGTAGTGGTTCGGTTGGCTGGGAAGCTCAGGATGTGCTCTCTTATCCCCTCTCACTGCAGGATGAATGCTATGAGGCCTAAAAAATAAACAACACAACTCATGAACATGGGAAATATAATAAACTATGCTGGTCTGTTTTGCACAATTGCATTGTTTCTGTGACAATAAAATTTAATATAATTGTAAACTTTTCTCTAAACTATAGGATTTTGTTTTCACAAACAATCATTAATGGGATTCTCAGGATTTAGCATTAAGCTTTGTATTAGTAGAAAACCAGTAGTATTTTCGAATTACCATGCTTTCCTCCCTCATATCCCCTGAGATGAGAGATTTATGTATTTTTGTCTGGAAAAATCCTCAGATGACTAAAAATTGTCATTGTTTACATGCACACATTTTGTTTCAATCTAACTGAATTCATTCTGATTGGTGAATCTGAATGTAGTGTTTACATGAACGCTAAACATGTGATCGATTGATGTGTGCGTTTTAGCATTGCTAAGAAAATTCCGCTCCTCGTGAGAGATACGAGACCGGTAGCTCTACAGGTGTCAGCTCATCAGTAATCACGCCACCGCCTTAGCGCGTTCCTCCGCGCCCTCAGTCTCGCCCGTTGCCACAGTAAACACAATGAATGGCAACTGTAGAATGCAAAAGCCTAATCACGGACATTTTGGCCGATCTCAAATCCGGGATCATACATTACATTTGCATAGCACTTTACCTATGATATCGATCTCAAAGTGCAAAATATGTTTCCTGACTGGGCAACAACAGTGAGCTGATTCCTAACCATTACAGTTTGTGCATGCTGGTGTTATAGGGTGGCAAGGCACCGACACCCTATAATGCCAGCGCAAGTGCACCATTAGATCAGGGAATGTTGTAGGGCAACTGATGCTGACATTGGTGCAGCTTTAAAAACTAACAGGACGAGAGCATGAGGTCCTTCAAGAATTTTTTTTTTTTTTTACCTGTTCTTATGTTTTCCTCTGAAGTCCTCTAATGGAGACCTGACTACCTGCTCTGTTCCCTCAGACTGACTGCCTAACTTTTCTTGAATAAACTTTTCAAAGATAAGTAACTTTAAATAAATATGTTATGGACAATGTATCTAATTAAAATCATGCATGTAATAAAAAGTTAACAAACGGAAAAGCTAGGCTGTTTAAAACTTGCCTGTAGGCGACTGTTGGTCAGTTGAAAGACGGACATAAATGTGAGCTTACAAACAGCAAGTCTTTGACCTCCTTGTTGCACATGGTACTTGAAGGTGTACTTCCTCTTAGTATTCTCAGTGTCGGGCCCACGTGGTGCTCACTCACCTTGTGCTAGAAGTAAAAAGACATATTGGGATGATCAGTGATCAGGCACATGTGCAGTCTTAGTGAATTGAAGGCATACAGTAGTATTCAATTCACTGGTTATTTTATGGCCTACATTGTAATGCATTGCATACGTTGACATGATATGGTCATGAATTGCTTAAGTTAACATACCTGCTCCAAACCAGAGAGAATGATAGCCTGCTGCCTCTCATAAGAGACAGCATAAAACTCTGTGAAGAGCTGGAGTTTTCTTTGGTCTGTTAGGCTTGAACACTGCCTGGGACATGTCTCCCTTGCACGCCTTTCCCTTAACAGAAACAGTCACATTAGCTTTTGTTTTTTTTAGCTATAAAACACTAGAGCTATTAGCAGCTATTAAGGTTACTAGCTAGAATATATAACAGCTTACACAATCAATGCATTTTTTTATTATTACCTTTTTTTCATTTATTTTATTATTTATTAAATAACAAGTAACAAACATAGCATAGCATACAATATTACAAAACAAAGTGTTACATTAAATGGTAAAGGGATCCAAAATTATATCAAAATATTTTAAACACTCAATGACTTTTTTTCTATCTTTTTTTTTTTACCAATTTCAGTGAAGACATAAAAGCAGTCAAATTCTACTCTAAACATCTTAAAGATTGGGGATGAATTTACATATTTTTGTTTATTCTGCCAATTATTATTCAACAATTCTGCCAGCAGTGCTTATAACAAAATCAATGAATGGTAAAAAAAAAGCCTAACATTACTGTAGACTAGCTGGGCTGGTGTTACAGACGCACCTAAAGCGTTCGATTCATTTCTCCTGATTATGAGGGAGTAGAGAGACATGTTTAAAATGTCCCCTGAATCCTAATTTTCTCAGCTTTCATACGACATGACTTGAACCTTTAAAAGAGTGAGCTATATGAATGAACTGTAGTAGACGATGACCCTCTGTCTGTAACCGCTAACTTTATGTAGATACTTTGTATACGGTTTTTCACTCACCTCTTTTGGTGGACTTTTTCCTCGCTTTTGCTCTCCTCTCCGGTTCACATATGGTTTCCCAGCATCCCTCAGAGACTTCCTTGCCCTGTCCTTCCATTCATTCATGTTCGCTCTCCTTTTTGCAGACGTTTGTCTATTAATGTCCCGAGCGGACATGAAAGCAACCGGGCGCTCCATTTTTCGTACGGACATAAACGTTTTCCAGCTGAGACTATTTTAAAATTTTAAATTCAGAGTTTTGTCGCGAACACCCCCAAAGTGATTCTGTATACAAAGTGGCACACATACATTGAAGTCACATGGTTATCTCAATTTTTGTTTTTTGGACTTATACGGTTGTTCGTGCATGAATACAATTGACATTGTGGTGTCTGGGAAACTTTAACTCATGCAGATAAGTTCAGAGAATCTAGAGAAGTGAGTCTAATGCTGAGGAAAAGGATCAGACTAAGCTTAGTAAATGGAGTGCTGTATGCGGTGGTATCTGATCAGTATGGACAACAATTCAGGCAGCTGGTGGTTCCCCTGAGTTTCAGAGATAGAGCTCTTGAAGGAGTTCATGATGAAACGGGCATATGGGGTATGAGAGGACTCTGGAGCTAGCAAGAGGCAGATTTTATTGGCCTAAAATGGCAGAATATGTGGAGAGAAAGTGCAGGACATGTGAGAGGTGCCAAGAGAAAGGCTCGTGCATAAAGAGCTGCAGAACTAGTGAACATCAAAGCTTATTCTCCTTTGGAATTAGTCTGTATTGACTATCTTTCATTAGAGCGATTCAAATGACACCCAACATATTAGTAATTACGGATTTTTCACTAAGTTTTCTTGCGCTTCCTCACTAAAGATCAAACAGCCAAAACTGTGTCTTCGTGTTGTGGGAAAATCTGATTTGCAGTTTTGGTTTTCCTAAGAGAATACATAGTGATCAGGGGCTAATTTTGAGTCTGAGCTTGTAAAGGAGTTATGCACACTAGCTGGAGTTAAGTCACGACTACACCTTATCACTCTGGGAAACCCAGTAGAGAGATTTAATCAACCCTACTGGATTTACTGGGAACCCTGAGTGATAAAAAGAAAGAACATTGGAGAAAATATGTCCGTCCTGTAGTGCATGCGACAATTGTATTAGGAATCATTCGACTGGTGAAACTCCTTTCTTTCTGATGTCTGACGCCAACCTCGCTCCCATCGACCTTTGTTTCGGGATTAACCCAAAGGGGCATAATTCCAAAACTCATACTCAATATGTCAGCGAAGTTGAAACGAAGGCTGAAGCACGCTTATCAATTGGCTATTCAAAATGCGGAGAAGAGGCAATTGATGAATAAGGCTAGATGGGATAAGAAAGTGACTGCTGCTACAGTAGAAGTTGGCGATCGCTTCTAGTAAGAAATGTTAACATCCAAGAAAGCACAAGATCGCAGATCGTTGTGAATCCACCATCTATGTGGTGGTAAAGCAGCCTAATGCAGAGATCCCAGTGTATGTCATTCAACCCGAGAATTGTGTAGGCCCTGAGCGTGTCCTGCACAGAGATCTTTTACTCCCATGTGGGTTTCTTCCTACCATTCCTGATGAGATTGATGAGGCTCCGCTGTCGAAGGAGCAGTTACACGCAGGAGGCGTAAATGTGATTTGGAAGGAGACATGGAGGCTGAATGTTGTGATGAGACTGTGGAAACTGAAGGTCCCAATGTGTCTCTGAATCCTTATGCCCCAGAGTTTCAGTTGGGGAGAGCCTTCAGAAGTCTCTGAATCTTTTGTGTCTCACAGTTTGTTGAATGAGCACGAAGTTGAAATGCACCAAGGGGATTGGCAAGGCACTGAATCTGTTGAGGACAATGTTAGAGAGGGCATGACACTGTAATTCAACAAGATGTTTCATCCTTAGTGGATGATGTTAATGAGGTGTCCGTACATCCCGATGAGTTGAGTGCTGAAGGGAAACTTGATTCTCATGTTGAGTTAAGGAGGTCCCAAAGAGAGAAAAGACCCCAAGTAAATTGAAAGATTTTGTATGGAAAGCACAATGTGGGATGCAGAGATAATGAAGAGTTCAGATGCAAAAGTTAAGTGCCATCTGAATTTTCATCTAAAATTAGGAATTTTTTCAGGCTCTATATTTATGTTCAGTTATTTCACTTTAATAGCCTGGAAAATGACCTGCACATTGCCATTAAAGTAAAATGACTCAACCTAAGCAAAGGAGCTTGATAAAATCCTAATTTTAGATGAAAATTTCAGATGGCATTTAGAGGTTTTTGCATCTGAACTCTTCACATGTAGAACCCAAACCTAATTATTTTAGCCAAGTGCTTGAAATGATGCAACAACAAATGAGAGTGCAACAAACTCAAAGCGAATTGTTGTTTAGCCTTGTGGGTCATGTACCGACTTGAGTATCTGATGAGGACATCAGAGTTTCAACAGGGAGGATGTAACCCACCCAATTAATTGAGGTTGTGTTCATGTATTTTTCATGTATGATTTTATTTTGTTTTGTTTGTTTTGATTCTAAATTTTTCTTGCCTAATGCATGAAATGTTCAGACATATTTTTTTATTATTTATTTTATCTATTATTTTGTTTTCACTGGTTGATGAAAATAAATGCATTAGCGTCGATGGTGCTGACGTCGCATATGCTACCAACTCATTAAAGGAAAAAAAGAAAGAAAGATTTGTTCATCGTCATTTCTGCAAAGAATCGTAGGAGTCAAATTCATTCACACAAACTGAACTGAGTCAAATTCATTCACACAAACTGAACGGAGTCAAATTCATTCACACGAACTGATTGATTGTTTATTTCTTCTATTTTATTTTATTTATATTATTTTGTTTTCTTTGATTGTCATTGATGAATGATATATTTTGTTCTCAAATGGTGATTTGAAAAGGGCAAAAGTATTCTCAGGTGATGTGTGATTTGAATTCAAAGTGAAAGAAAAGATTACATTGAATACAGTTACGGTTCAGTGAACTTACTGTTTCATTCATTCATTTATTATTATTCATTAATTGATTCTCTTCCATATTTTATTTTATTTACTGGTATATATATATATATATATATATATATATATATATATATATATATAGACATACATACATACATTTTATTTTATCCAGTTAGTACTGTAGGCAACTATTTAAACAAGTGCAGACACACATTTAAGATTATTGAAACATTTTTTTTTTTTTTTTTATGCGTTAATTCAATGTGTGAGACCTAAACCGAGACTCCAAATATTAATATAAGTTGTGATTTATTTGTATTTGGTGAGCTCAGACCCGTAGATATTTTTTTCCTTTTTCTTTTTTTTTTTGGGTGTTAAATCCTACTGATGGGTTACATTTACACCTTTGGTGTAAACTTACCTTAAGCAAACTCCCCAAGAAAAATAATGCTTAAATCAAAATGCACTCTTATAAGACTTCAGGGTTTTGATATGATTGAGTAGCACACACTTCAATGACGCTCAAAAAATTTAATATAACATTGTCAGAACATCTTGTCAGCAATTGCTAACATTGTTAAAATTATAGTCTTGCATCCTAGAAACTACTACACAACTTTAGGATTTAATTTGTCTAGTTTTTAAACATGCAAGGCAAATCTTGGAAAACCCCAGACCAGGCCGCTATAATCTCGCTCTAATGTTGAAGAGGCCAGAAGAAGATGCTCCATAAGCGGTAGTTAAATTCTCCTCAACGGATCTCGACCCTTTGTGTGGAACCCTTTTTATCAAATCAGACATTGGAGAAATCATAGACTCAAAGATCGAACAACTTGCTGTCGCTATCAGAAGAGAACTGTCGGCATTTAAAAATGAGGCAGGCACGGAGATTAACATTACGAAGGCGATCACTCTGAAAATTAGCAACCTGGAAAGTTATGCTTCTACTTGCCTGACACAGTGGTTAAGATGGTACCAGATCTGGTAAAGCTAAAGAGTAGAGTGGAGCAACTTACAGAAAATGCACTAACCTAGAAAGCCGCAGAGAGACAAAATATCTGAATACTGAACATTAAAGAGGCAGCTGAATCCAGAGTAAAGCTAATAAAGTGGAGTAAAGTAGAGATTTTGTTGCTCGGTTCTTCGAGAGACCCTGTCCTTAGGTTACCCCACACGTGGACTGAGCTCTATACTCCCATTTTGGAAATAAAGAACCACCTCGAGCCTTCATTCTGTGCTTGCATCTGTCCACAAAATGGAAGAAATAATACAAAGGCAGCCAGGATGCAGCATATTCTCTTTAGGGGCTAAATAATCAATATCTTTCTGCACTATCCGCCTGCTGTGGAAAGCGACATAAACTTTTTAAATGTGCGAGGGAGATGCTGAAGAATAAACCAGGAGTCAAATACGGACTGCAATACCCTGATAAACTGAGGGTCTCGCACAACGGCAAACAATTCTACTTCACTGATAGAGACAAAGTGGTCAAGTTCACTGAAAGCAAATTTCAGGACCAGTGTAAAGGATGTTGTCCGACTGAGTCAATTAAGATCAGAATAATGTGACTGGCAAAATTTAATCAGCATCGACTCTTTAATCAGCATTATATGACTGGTTACATATCTCTTGTTATCTTGAGATGCTCCCCTTGTACTCCTTATTACAGAGCTGTGCTAATACAAGTTTTGGAAGTTTAAAGTTTGATACTTTTTGAAGGTATTTGCTAGGTTTTATTTGATAGTTTTTATATATACAGCATATATATATGTTGTTATATTTTACTTTACTTTAATTCTGCATTGCACCACGTGTTCTAGTTAGTCAGTTAGATGACAGGATCAATGTTTATGTTTTGGGGAATATGGGATGGGAGTCTGTTTAAAATAATCCAAGTTTCTAAACAAGCAGTAATGACGATTGGGCTGATTTTTAATCAAGCAAAATAACAGAAAAAGCCTCAAATGTATCTCATGGAATGTTAAAGGATTAAGAAGAAGTGATGTCTGCACACTGGTACTGCTCCAGAGTAATTTAATCAAGCCACGCTTTCGACCTTCAGGGCCTGTATTCATATATAAAGAATCTTAATGCAAAAGTAGCTCCTAGTGACAAAATT